>CAUYSK010057664.1:0-45069 GCA_963575035.1 Avahi laniger
AGTCCCAGCTACTCGGGAGGCTGAGACAGTAGGATTGCCTGAGCCCAGGAGTTTGAGGTTGCTGTGAGCTAGGCTGACGCCACGGCACTCGCCCCAGGCAAGAGAGTGAGACTCTGTCTCAAAAAAAAAAAAAAAAAAATCTCTAGGTCTGGTTAATTTTTAGCTATCTTTTAGGTCTTATCTAAAATATTATTGCTCAGGGGACAATATATACTCTCATAGCATTCTTTAGTTTTCATTCCTTGAACTCATCATTTTTAATTTATATTTATTTTTGTCAATATTTAACAACTGCCTTTCCCTCTAGACTGTAGAATCCATGAGAACAAGAGTAATGTGTCTGTAAATTTTTCTGTTGTCTGTTCAGTATATAGAACAGTGCCTCAGGCAGATAGATGATTCTTGAATGAATAATTCTAACTCAGGTTTTAGGGGATAGCTATGCCCAAAGATAGAGTTGTACAGGGTATTGGCATAATTGCTGACGGAGGTAGATAAAACACAACCACTCAAGTTGACGGAATTGCCTAAATCCAATGCACAGAATGGGACAAGCACAAAGGATTAAATAAATTAGAAAGTAAATTCCATGAGGCCGGAACATTGACTAGTTCACTTCTGTATCTACAGAGCTTAGAACCGAATCTGGGATATGAACAGCACTCACATGTTTTTTGAATGAACAAGAGAGCAAGAACTCACCCCTGAGGGAGGGCATTAATCTGTGATCTTTCTGCACATCCCAGTTTCCCTTCTGCTTTCCATTATGAGTGGAAGCAGCATGAGGTCCTTACCAGAAGCCAAACTGATGCCAGAGGCATGATTCTTGAACTTCCAAGCCTGAAGAACAATGAGTTAAATAAACCTTTTTCTGTATAAATTACCCAGCTTCAGATATTTTGTTTTAGTGACACAAAACGGAATAAGACAGACTGATATTTTAGGAAGATTCCTCAAGGTACCATTTCTCAAAAGAGTAAAGACCGTCATCTGCAATGTTGGTCCTTTTATTGAGGCTTTATGCAATGGCCTTAATTACATTTACTTTTCTGTTTTTTAACGTAATGTCAGTGAAGCACTACGTGAGTCTGATAATGAAAAAAACACAATGAATGAATGTAGAGAGTACTAGGAAATTAGAGGAAAAATTATATTAAAGAAGATTCCTATTTCAGTGGAGTTTACCACTTTGGTTTAGATAATAAATAAAGTACTTGTCCATAATGTCATAATAAAATAGAATGGAGCATGTTACAGAATTCATAAATACTAAAAATAACCATATTTTATTTATCTTACCCTTCCTCTAAAAAACCTGCTTTAGCTCTTTGCTATTTCTAATTAGTTTTATAAAGAAAAGCAGGATCCAAAACTGTGGTAGTAACAAAAAATGTACTTTTATACTTGAATGGTCACTCTAATGATTATGCAAAATAAAAAGAACAAATCTCCCATTTTTAGCATGCTGGCTGTACCTTGAATCTGCAGTATTGTTTCCCAGGTGGTCATTTAGTGCCAAATCAGATTACACCCTCTTTCCTTGCAATGTGAAAGAAGGAGTCCTGTGTCAGGAACTGTAAAACCTAGATTTTGCCACCTCAGATCATGAAACCATGCCACTTCAGATGTTTAAGTAACGACTTCAACAGAGATAATTCATTATGTACTTGAATTGCAAGAAAGAGCCTCCATCTATGAAATTTGAAGTCGCTTCAAGATCTATGTTGAAAATACCTTTGAGAAGCATGCCATGATTCCTTTTCAAAAATGGAAAAAATAAAACAATTATTATAAAAGGTGTTGTGTTCAAAATATGTGCAAAACAATAAGATTTGATACTTCTCCATAGCGTTTAATATATGTCAGACTATGTGTTAAATATGTTACATGTATTGATCCCTTTAGTTCTCACAAGAGTACTATAATCATCCCCTCGTTACAGATGAAAAATGTGAAGCATAGAGTCAACTTGCTCAGGATCACATAGTCTGTAAATGACAGTCAGATGAAAAATCGGGGCAAATTGGCTTTAGACTCCATGCTCTAAAACAACTAAAACTGCTATTGCCTCTAAATGTGTGGCTTAGGAAAATACTTGGTTCCATTAAAAATTAAGCACTAAAATACTGTCAACTATTAACTAATTGTAACATACTTGCTGGTGGAGAGTAGAATTCTATCTTTTTACCATAGGTGAGAGTCACAGGAAAAATCATCTTTTGTGTTGCTTTCTGTTCTGAAAGTGGATGTAAAAGAGGGGAAAAAACTCTCTCTCTCTCTCCCTCTCTCTCTCTCTCTCTCTCTCTTTCTCTCTCCCATATATCTGTGTGTGTATATATATATATATATACACACATACACAAATGTGACATGTTTGTATATATTTTTATATATATATGCAGACAGACACACACACTTGTAGTGTCTGATTGGAGAAGGCCAGATTGAGCTGGACAAGTTCCTGACTATGTAGGAAGAAGGTGACAACTGATTTAACAAAACAGAAAAAAAGTGTTAGGATTGATATTGAATGCATATTTATGACTGTTAAGAGACATTTTCAAAGTTAGAGGATTTCCTCAGAAAACCTATTGATAACAATTTTATTGTCAGATGGCTCATGTCTGTGCATAGGCATTCTATTTCTTTGAAATTTGTTAGGTATGTACCTGTGCATATCCATTTCTTATTAAGCATAGTTATATGTCTCAGGAAAAAGTCTAATTGGTAAGATTGGATTTCGTATCTCTGAAAAATTAGTTTCTATTTGTAAATTAAGGCTACCTGCCTAAGTGGAAAATGTAACTGGTGATAAAGGATTGACAATGTCCAGACTTTTCGGCATAGTGTTCAAATAAGAACAAATCAGCTTCCAGGGAGCATAGAGTGCAAAGTCAACTTATTTCAATGATGACAGATATCACACTATAGTCATAGTAGTCCTTTTTATTCATTATTTACAAAAATAAATCAATCTATTGTAATAAAATACGACTGATTTCCCAAATTACAAAGCTTATGAAACACTTTGACAAGTCAGAATGGATTTGAAATCTCTTTATTTTAGTTTCAGGTAAAAAGTGCTGTAAACATTAATTGTTTTCCTCTGCTACTGTCCTGATTAAGCTTCTTTCCAGTGATATTGAAGTAATTAGTGACCACGTCCGTTTAATAATAGTTACCCAATAGGCATTGTTGAGATTCTATTTCAAAGCTACTTTGAAAACCATGCTTCAGGGACTTCATTGAAAATGAAATGCTAATATTAGTAAAATGACTTAACTGTTGTTCTTCCTCTACTATTATATAAACGAATGGTATAGTAAATGAGCAATACAAATCTAATTTGGGGACAATCATTCAGTGTGAATTCTATATCCATAAGAAAGCCAGACTGGCTGGTGAAACTGTTACACGAGCTCATGTGCATGAGTGTGCGCGTGTGGGCGCGCGCACACACACACACACACACACACACACACACCCAATGATGATGATGATGATAATAATAATAATAATTCAGCAGAAGAAGAAAAAGAAAAGATGTTTCATCATGGATTACCTAAACTGTATTCTGTAACAAAGTAATGCTCCATATAACTTTAAATAACATCCACACAAACAGATAAAATCATCCTATTGTATGAAAAGTAAGGAAACAAAATTAATAAGTTGCAAGCTTTTATTGAAAGCTTCTGTCATTTTTATTTTCTACTATAGCTAAATGACAGCCTAATAAATATAATCACTTTCTTCCCATGTTATGAAAGTTGACCTAGGAGGTAGAGCACCTCCTCAAATTGCGATTGTATTTATAATGACTTTCCTGTTACTATGTGTTATATACACGTGAAAGTTAATACTTAAGCTAAAATCATTGACTTTGTATATTGTAAACTAGAAGCAAAATAAGATGTTTTTCACGAAAATATATTTTAATTCAGTAGTTTTCAAACTGTGATTGCCAGAGCCTAAGAGTTCCAAAAATGTTTTACCTAAATTTTATTTTTCAAATATTTGTCTCAATGAATTTACCAATTAATAAAAATACACATTCAAATATATTATATACAAAATTCTAACTTCTTGTTGATATCTCAATCCTGTTAAATTGGGTTTTCAAATTACCACACTTTTCTGTAGATCTAGGAATAAAACAGTTCATGACATCTCTAGTACATACTTGAAAATTTTGTAACTGTGCCATTAAGAAGTTTCCAGTGCCGACCTGGTCTTTAAAATTGTCGTATTCATGATCATGAAAGTAAATTGTATAAGCCAATCTATCATGATAGTGTATCCAAGCCACACTCAATTAAATGCCCAGCAAGGCACAGGAACAAGTTCTTAGCACATATTTGACTCAATAATAATTTGTGTAGTCAAAATGGAAAGAAGTACAAAATTGTATTCATTTTAGTTTTTTATGGAAAATATTATTTGTTTCTTATCCAATTTAAATACTTATGATAAAAAATCAAATCAGTTGAAATTAATACCAAGATTGCAAGGCCAGTTGTGTTTTTTTTTTTTTAAAAAAAAAGCCTGTTATAATTTGCAACTACTTATCTGAGCAAACCAGAATTTACTCTATTTTTACCCAAGACAAATACAGAGAGGTAAATTGGATGTGGAGGTATGAAAACAACCTCATCGTTCTCATCAAATGTATTTATAGTTACTAACTGTTATAATAAATATATACTAATAAATTTATATTTATATATTTTTATTATATTTATATTTGTGTCTATGAATTTTTATACACACTATACTTTAGGGGTTACTGTCACATTTAATTGGAGAAAAAGTTTGCCCTTCTGATACTTTGTTGAATCCTTGCTCTAATAAAAAGAAAACTGGAATTAAAATAAATTTATCAGATTCTAGGAAGATCAAGCAATTTTAACAATAATATTTCAATTCTCAATCTCTCCAAATCCTTATGTAAGAAGAGAGAGAAGAACTAGATAACAAAACTAAATACCTATATACAACATTTATAATAAAATAGAGGCAGGTGACATATGCAGCATACATGTCTGTGTAGGATGAAGAAGAAAGCCACAAAGGTGGTCTCCAATGAACCTGAGGACAGAGAACTCTGAAATAGCCAACAGATATTTATTGGAAAATGTAGTGGGCCAATTTGAGAACGGCACCTGAAAATTGAGAGAGCTTTTCTCTCTCTAATCAGATGAATGTAAACACCCCACAGTAAGGAGAATTGAAGAAGCTAGAATAGCCTAAATCCTATGAACTCTCACAACTGACATGCTAGAGCTCACTTCTAGGAAAGGCCCTATACTGAGGAGTAAATTGTGAAAGTAGAATTAAAATTGAGTAATATCGAGGCAATAGAGAAAGAAAGAGAAGCTATATCAAGGTAGAGGAAAGAATAGAGCTAGGAAATCTCAGACACAAACCAGTCATATTTTTGGACATTGTTTGAAAACAGTAGGAGAGAGAACTCTGTTAAATTCATAAAAACTTTACTAAATCCCATCTCTGTTTAAAAATTCAAGAAAATTAATTTCAAATAAAAGTAACAGCAAATTATCAAAGCCATTATTACAAAACAGAATGGTCAGAATAACTTCCCTACAGATAATAATAACACTCCAGAAAAATATTTCCAAATAGCAGATAAAAACAGTAACCTACTATATCAAAATGAGTAAGAAAACTTAAGAAAATGATACATTTAAAAAAACAGAATTTTGAAAACTCAGAAGATTACAGAACTTAAAAAGAATTAGAAACAAAAGTAAAAAGTTGTTTGTGAAATGACTACTAAATTCAGGATGACAAAAATGAATTAATGAAGCAGTTAATGTTTTAAGAAAACTAGAAAAAAAACCAAAAAATTTAAAAATAAACATGGAAAGGAAAAGAATTTGAAATGAAGTGAAAAAAATTGAAAAATTTACATACAAATATTAAAGATTCTTGATTTAGAAAAGCAAAGTAAGGGAATGGAACAAACACTAAAATCCTATTGCAAGAAAATGTTTCAAAGAAATATTTTAAATTACATATTGAAAGAGCATACTGCATATGTAAGAATACTGAAAATAACTACAAATAACACAATTATTCTAGTAGTAATATTATAAGACTTTAAATAAAAGAAATATCTTTTAGGTAACTAGAAAAAAAGCACTTTAAAAGGAAAGAAAATTAGATTATCATAAGACTTCTGTGACAGCAATGCTTCATGGCCAGAGAAACTGTAGTATCATTTTTAAATACTCAAAAAAGAAATGTTTGCCAAGGATTTTATATTCATTGAAATTAACTTTCAGTTATAAAGGTCATAAGCTTTTATCAAAATGTAAATACTCAAGTAATATTGTGCCCATGCATCCTTCCTGAGGAATCATAACAGAGAACAAATTTCACAGAGTCCAAATGACTGGAGAAATCTCCACATAAGAATAAGTTGTGAAAAAAAAAAAAAAGAATAAGTTGCGCACATTAAATATTTAGTTACCTGCACAAGTAAGGCTAAATGAGTACAAAGAGAGAGATTGTATTATGTATATGATGGCTATATGTTTTGACAATGTCTATATCCAACTATTTTAAAAATAGATGGAAAATAGGGAGACTGTATGTAAAAATATTTTAATGTTTTCAGAAATCATCTGAAAGATAGTAATAATATTTTTAATTTTGAGAATAGTGTTTATGCATAATCAGGGATTTAAAAATGATTGATTATAGCATATTCTGATTATATCATCCTTATGTCCTTGAGAAGCAGGATCTTCAATGTAGAAGAGGGAAGACATAAATTTTACAGAAAAAAGTTAATTAAAACTCAGTAACCTTGAATGTGAATGGGATATATATAATATATAAAAATACATACAGTATATTTTATATAGCATTATATATGTATTTAATCTCCTCAATTCTCCATATTCATGTTCCTATCATATTCAAGGATACAGATATATATATGTTCAAATTGATTAAAGGATTTAGGTATAATCCTAATTCAGTAGCAATGAGTAAACCTAGTGCCCAGATTGTAGTCTTTAAATGTCATTCTCACTAACAGAAGATCTTGTAGAAATGGCTAATTTCAAATTTAGGCCAGAAAACTATATACATACAAGATAAGACTGGAAATTCTTGTAATGTCAGATAACATGAAAGCTACCAAAGGATACTAGGATCATTTGAAAAGAACTTAGGAGCCAACTTAAGGAGGTTTTCATTGGCCAAAGAGAGAACAATAGAAATTTAAGTAATAATGATTACAAAGGATGGAACCTCATCAAATTTATTTAAATCCATGAATTATACTGATATAAAAAAGAATGGGTCACATTCAGCAGATCATAGGGAGACAACTTATTACCTTGGAAACTGATAAATAAAAGGAAAGAATCAAGAATTTTTTCTGCCTTTCCTTTTTGTACTGGATCACTGGATCACCAAATAGCAAATGAGGACAAATTTTTTTATGAAAGTATGCAGAAAAATTGAATAAGAAATGACATTATTAGAATATTTCCATTTTTCAAGCCCCTATAAATTAATATAAATATTAAGTTATCAATGACTGTGTGGGAGTCCAGAATATATCATCCTAAAATATGAAGAATTATTTAGCTGAAGGCAATTAAAAAGGAAATAACAGGAACACTCTCTGCCCTCCCCCAGTTTGCCTAAAAGCAGGACATAGACATACAAAGACAAAAGACAGCTTGCCCACACCCTTCTACCAGGAAAAACAAAGGCTAACTACTCAAGACAACTTTAGATCCTTATCTGGAGATGATACCAGAGGAATCTACATTAATAAGCTTTAGTAACTACAGTTATCTATCTATTTGCCTTCCCACCAGTTGCCTCTCAAGAGGCTCAAAGTCCTTTTCCTTTGTCTTGTCACTTCTCTACAAAGGTATTGTTCTTTGTTGAAGATGCTATATAAGCTGGAATTCAAAGCCTCATCTTTGAGATCTACTCATTTCATGGGTATCTCCCATAAGTATATGAAATATGTATGTTAATAAACTTCTCTTTGTTTTTCTCTTGTTAATCTTTTGTTACAGGGATCCATTCCAACTAAGAATCTATGACGTTTGAAGTAAAAAAATATTCTTCTTTCCCTGCAACTTTCAAACATTATAACCAGATATTTTGTACCTCCTACACTCTTGCTATGCACTATCTATTCACTTGCCAAAAGGATCGAATCCAAGTCTGATCCAGGGTCTGGATCCAGGTGTTAATTGGCAATAAATTCAAATGACAGAGGAACATGATGAGCTTTATCATGAGTGTTTAACACCAAAATCTATACTATTGAATTCATGAACTTCCTCAGGTCAAGTGGCCTAAATTCTTCAATGATAAAATGTAAAGAAATGAAAGTGCTAGAAACTCATAGAATAAATGAGTCTTTTTAATACAATTTTTCTCATCTTTCTCCCCAAGCTGATTCCATTCATATATTAGTGTTGTAAACTCTTTTCTACAAATTCTCCAATCCATGATACTGGTGGATTTTATAACCACATGTCTTGAATATTAAAAGTTATCTTTCTTTTCCATTTTAATCATCACAAGTTATCATATTAAACTATTTCATTGACTTTGTGTTTCTTTTCTAAAGACTTTTTTATATCTATTTCAGATTATATTATTAGGGCCCACTCACTCTCAAATATAGTATGTTTTTCATAAGTCCCCTGATCTCTGCTACTGAGTACCACCACCATCTAGTTGTCTTTCCCTGAAGGAGAATCCGGGAGAAGTGAGGGCACTTAGCCCAATGCAGCCAATTAGGACTCTGAGAGTCTAAAGTTGTCCACAGAATTTGAGAATATCAGAGCTAAAACTCATGGTAAATGTATTATATCTATGGTCTGAATCCCCTTCCCCACCAAATTCATATGTTTAAACCTAATGCCCAATGTGGTGGTATTAAGAGATGGGGCCATTTGAAGGTGATTAAGTCATGAGGGCTCTGTCCTCATGAATGAGATTAATGACTTTGTGAAAGAAAGGGAGCTTATTTGTCCCTTCTGTCACGTGAGGACACATATAAGGTGCCATCTATGAAAAAGTAGGCTCTTACAGGATACCAAATCTGCTAGTGCCTTGATCTTGGACTTCCTAGCCTCCAGAACTGTGAGCAGTAGGTTCTTACTGTTTATAAACTACTCAGATTAATGTATTTTGTTACATTAGCCCAAATAGACTAGGACAACTATATAGGGTCGCTATCCATGTAAAATTTACTTCTATACTAAAGAACTTAATTCTTATGTGTTCGGTCAGAATTTTAGTGCTTTTTATCAAAGTTAATTGCAAAACCAATGGAACAAGGAATAGATTTAGCATAATCTTTAAAATAAAAATCAAGATGCAAATATGACAAAAATGAATTTGGGCAAGAAAAATTAAAAAAGCATTTTAGGTTTGTTTTCAAAAAATGGAATTATCAGCCCAATTCATCTCTGTATTGCTTGAGAGGTGGTATCTAAAGCTACTTCATTTATTTTTAAAGTGGAAAGTGAAAACAGAGGGACTTTTAATAGCTATATCTATGTCTCTGACAGATAGAAAATAACGACTTTTCTGATATTGTTTTCAAACAGATGCAAGTTAAAAATAAACTCAGATAGTATCTGATGAATTTTCTGATAGAGATCTAAATATATCCACTAGTGAGAGTAAGATAAAAATGGCATTGTCTCAGGCCATCTTGGGAGTATAAATGACAAAGGGAGGGCTGTCCACTTATATAATACTTTCCTTTTTATGCCATTCTGAATCACATTGCTGAAAAGTTTCATATAAGCTAAAAAAAATAAGATTGAGTAGTGGGATTTACTTTTCATTATACCATACCATCCTTTTAAAAGTGTTTTCTTTTTAAAAAGCAAGTTTGTTAAACATACTATTCAGAAGTATTGATTACAATGAACTGCATAAATTAAGATTTTGAGAGAGGTAGCATGAAATGGTGAAAAACAAAGGAGCTTTAAGTCAAACTGGACTAAACTGAATCCTGTCTCCTGCATGCCTTGGGCAAATTACTTAACCCATTCCTTCTCCAGTTTCTTCATTGTTAAATGGCGCATTGCAAATGTATTGTATGCAAAATACATACCAAGGCAGCCCACATACTAGGTGCTCAATAAATAATTATTATTATCACCTTCATTTTGTGTAGTTTGCCTTGAAGGTAAGAAAAAAAGACACAACTGAGACAGTTACAGCTTTTAAATTATCCCGGCAAATGGCAATTATTCTTCAAATTTCCCTCTTCTTTCCTCAATCATCTCTTTTTTTTCATCAATCGTCAAAATAAAACACAGTTATATATTTCTTCAAATAGCACAAACAAAAATATAATACAAAAAATTCTGAAACTGGGAAACTGCTGTAGGTAAGCAGTTTTTTTCCTTTCTTCTTCTAGGTCTAAATTGCCTTTTCTCCCTTGCTACTGAGAGCCTTGGCTTCCTCTCTGATTCTATAAACCTGTAGACTATGATGACAGGCTCTTTACTGATTTAAATATTCATAATTAGCAACATATTGGGAATACTGACTTTAATTTTGACCTTTTTATAATGACCATGTGTTTACATGTGTGCATATGCACAAGATATTCATCAGTTTTGCTAAAATGAATACCGTAAGAACAGTGAATTATGGAATCACAACCAAGTCACAATCATGGATTACTTTTTGGAGCCAAAAAGGGATATATTTCAAATATATCAACATATATACTAACTATTTAAGTTTATCCATTAACTTTATTTTTATTTTATTTGTTTTAGTGACAGGTTCTTTCTCTGTCTCCCAGGCTGGAGTGCAGTGGTGTAATCATAGCGCATTGCAGCCTTGAACTTCTGGGCTCAAGACATCCTTCCGCCTCGGCCTTCCAAACTGCTGGAATTTCAGGAATGAGCCACCATGCCCAGTCCTATCCCTTAATTTAAAAAAAAATGAGTCATTCGACATTAGAATCTGCCATGTGTTCATGATAAAATTCTGTAGAGAGCATTTTCAAAGGCTGATAAACTCTGTATATTCACTATAAAAAAAGCAAAGTAAGAATAAGGCATGATTTAAAAAATTTCTTTGGTTAGAAGATAGGAAGATCCAAATTTTTGAACATGCTACAATTATTTTCCAGAATTTCCAAAGTGAAAATAAAAACCATTCTTTTTGAAATACACATATGGTACCTCAAAGGTATTAATTATCTTAAATTTGCAAGAATTAAGAACACAGTTAGATGCCAAGTTGTTATCAGGTGCTTCAAACTATCTGTCATGCTGCTAACAAAAGAACTATTTTTATGATATGCATTTTTTGTTTCTGAAAAGTTGTACCATTCAACAAAGGAAAAGAATTTAATAAACTTTTCTAAACTTTTGCACTTGGTATTGGAGAAGTGTGACTAGCAGTCTCATCCTTAAGATCTACATATTTAAGGTAATTAACATATCTGGCAACATTACTTGGTTTGTTGTTTCAGTTTTTGTTTTTCCTGAGGAGATTAAAGAAGCTTGGCTGCCTACTACTTGTTACACCTTGGAGCTCTCAATCTCTTTGAATTATAAAGTCCCTGACCTACTAATAACACATTTTTAAAAGCCCATTATAAACATTTGTGCACTGTTAAGTGTCAGGTGAAAGTTAAAGGTAAAGATACTCCATATTGCTTGATATCTGTTCATTGTTTAAAAATTATTCTTACTATCACCTTTTAGGCCTGTTTTATTGGTTTTTATTTTCAGTCTTATTTTTAATTGATTCACTTTGTTCTAATTCTTTATTATATAATTATAATGCTTATCTTGTTGGTTTCTTACCTATATCTTTTATCTGAAACTTTATTATTTCAACAATGTGAACTTTCGTCTTCACTGAGTATTAAAGTTGCTTTTTAAAATGCTGCATTTTTATTTTAAATATTTTACATTTTTCATTGTGTTCTTAATTTTTAGTTTTAATTAATTTTATTTTAATATTATCTCTTTTGCTTATATTTATTTTATTGATTTATTCCCATGATGATTTGATTTTATAATGAATAGAAAGTGGGATCATAGAGGTGAAATTCGTAGTGACAAGGCAAATCACAAACAGAAAAAATTTTCCTTCCTTTAAACTGCCTTGGCAACTATTTCTCTGGCTTCCAGAGTGAATAGCCTACGTAGCTTTTTAAAAATTCCTCATCAAAAACTTCAACAAGGTAAATACAGACACCCACAAGTTATCCTACTCCAGGATGATGACTTTCCTTTCTGTGTGTATAGCAAGGAAACTGCATTACTTCCTAAAATCGCAAACCATCCTGACTTTATATGAGTAACAACTTGATATTAGATTTATGATCTCTAATTTTTTCCTTGAACACGCGAGAGTTCAAGCCTAATTTTAAAAAGGAAACAGATGATGTTAAATGCCAAATAGATATTCATAGAACATAGTAATACATGACTTAGGTCTGCTTTTAGTATATTTCCAGTTTGGTTAATCTCACTTCTCATTGGGGTCATACCAAAAATGATATTCAAAGTATCTAACAAGTAGGATATCACATGCTCCAATCAGTCTCGGGTACTGGTTTATCAGAATAACTGTCTTAACAAACAATTAATATAGTATAATTTTGCTAGTATGTAGTGTCTTCCCTACACCTTATTTCCTCCTTCTAAGGATACAGGAATAGCAAGTTTAGAATTTTGAGGAGAGAGGCAAGGTAATCTGTATCTCTGCAGAATGACTCTATTAATTTGTGAATACAGTCACTGGAAAACCTGAGTAATTCTAAAAGGTCAAGACTAAGAAAGAAGGGCCTGTTTCCGCAACTATGCAGTTTTGGGATATAGTCTGGGAATGTTTTAAAGTGACTGAAGGTAAATGAGACTACCCTTTTCCATTCCTTTGGGTCCTAAAATAAGATGCTTTTCTAGGAATGTTGGAGTCTAAGAGGAGTCATAATAGCGGTGTCTAAGATGTTATGTAGTTCTTTCCCCCTAAATTTCCTTGTAGAGTCTAAATTGAGGTAAACTCACTCCCCATGAAGGCAATAATTCAACTATTATTCAATCACACTGAAATGATTCCTCTTCTCTAGCCTCACAAAGTATCATAATCCATAGCCTTCTCATGAGCTACACTCATTCATTCACCCAAATGATAATATTTGAGACTCTTTGTAACCAACTGTCTGAATGAATTTCAGTGACCCCTGTATGTTTTTTATAATCCTCTCCCTTAACTAACTACTTGACCTTTTGGTTGTTTCCTAGAAATGGTGGATTTTCTACAAGACAAAGGAGCTGAGATTCTGAAGGCTCCTGGGCAGACTTCCTGAAGCCAAGATTCATCATTCCTCACAACCTGCCCCCAGTACACATAGCCCCTTGTTAGTTGCACCATCCCCCTCAATCTTCCCCAAGGGACTTTGCCCCTCCTTAAAAAGTCCGCAATTTCTGTTAGGGAGATAAACTTGAGGCAACTTCTCCCATTCTCCTATAAGATGTACATGGTATTAAAAAGATTCCTTTCTTCTTTGGCAATCCTGTTGTCTCAATAATAGTATCTTTGTGCAATGAGCAATTGGACTTAGAATGAAACTCCTCTGCAGTTTCAACATTTCCTTTTCTCAACTTCCTACGGAAAGGCCAATCACTGCCCTATTTCCAAGACTTAGATGTACTCTAATGAGCTTGGTTTGCCATCTTTAAGGCAAGTAGCTATACCAGAAAAGTACAGAAACATATAGAGAAAAAGTAAGTCATCTTTCATGCCTTCTTCAGACCTACAAGAATTTTTCTATACATTTATAAAACTATATGGAGAGAATGAGACACACATGCATTAACAGTGATTAATACATATATAGAGAGTATACAAACTATATAATATGATATAGTTAGATGACTTCCTTTTCTAAAATAGAAATATATCATAGACTTTTATCTAAAGAAGTACATATTAAATACACTACATTTATTAATGGTTTCATATAATTTTGTAGAAAAGATGTATTGTGATGGTTAATTTTGTGTGTAAACACGACTAGACTATGATACCCCATTGTTTGCTTAAACAGTAGTCTAGATGTTTCTGTGAAGATATTTCTTATATGTGATTGGCCTCTAAATCAGTAGACTTTGAGTAAAGCATCTTACTCTCCATAATATAGATGGGAATTATTTAATCAGTTGAAAATTTTAAGAGAAAAGACTACCCAGAAGAGGAAGCATTTTTCCTCAACATTGCGCTTAAATTCAAGACTGCAACATCAATTCTTTTGAGAATTTCCAGCTTATGTTAGACTTGCCAGCTCCCACAATCACATAAGCCAATTCCTTAAAATAAATCTCTCTTTCTCTTTCTCTCAGTCTCTGTCTCTCTTTTCTCTATACTCCCTCTCTCACTCACTCACTCATATACACAAAGATGTACACATCCTATTGTGTTTTTTTTTCATGTTATTGGTTCTGTTACTGAAAGTTTGATACTTGTCCCCAAGGTGGAATCAATGAGAATGAAGAAAAAAGACAAGTGGTTTGAAGAAAAGGAAAGAGTTTATTAATTTCCTAGCAAATGAGGAGGGAAGCAGATTAGTATCTTGAAAGACCGCCATCCTGCCTTTGAGCAGAAATACAGGGATTTTTATGGAGGGGTTTCACAGGTTAGGCTCCAGTCTATGTGACCAGTGTCACATGTCATGGCCTTGGGCTATTGTTGTTTAACTGTAGTTGGTGGTTTTGGTTGATCTTATCTCTGATGAAGATGCTATCCTGACCTCTGGACAATTCTGTTGAGTCATCTCCTGTGGTTTAAGATACTAGAAAACAATGAACAAAGAACATTTTTCTGCCCCTTTGATTACTATCTTGGGAAGAAATGCAGGTTTTAATTCACAAAAAGGGTGTGCGAGGGGGGTTAAAGAGACAACTGGTAATACATTTTTCCCTTTTTCAGACTGTTGCCTATGTGCTATATTTTCCACTGTCAATTTTATCCTTCCATATCTCTGGGAGAAGGGATGACGTAGTCATTGAGCTACTTCCTGTTGAATTAGGGTGATGTTTTAGATGGAGATTTTGTATTTATTTATACCATTGTTCTTTCTGTTTTTTCAAAGCTTTGGCAATAGATTTACAAAAAATAAAGATTGCAACAGATTTCCAGATGAAAAAGGACATAAGCAACAACTGCAGCTGTGAAGATTGACAAGGTGCAATGGAGGATACCTGATAAGAGAGATTTTATCTTGCTTGGTATCAAAGACACCAGTAGGACTGTGGGTCCTTACTGTTGACTTGTACATAATGTCTGATATGGGCCTGAGTAAGAAAGAAACATGGGACCTCTGAGTATGGAGCTATTAGTCACAATAACAAACCCAACAGCAAGACAGATCAGCAGAAGAGGTGATAATTTGGGAAATCCTCGCTAAGGAGTTGTCTCTCCATTGTATAGACAGAACAAATAACCAAAAAAAAGGTTAGCAAAAATGTTAAGCTTTTCATTTTCCCTTCGTCTTAAACAGATACTTTAGAGTACCTAAAGGCTGGCCCATCCCTGGCTTGTGTCCTCTTCTTCCTTAGGACACCTCTTTACTCTGCTATGATGGAACCAAGGTTTTACTCCTGACAATGTCAACAAGATTTCAGTTGTTAGAAGGACTTCATGGGGTTCCTTCCATTTCTATGCCAGTTGTTGTTCAAGTCCTTGTTCTTTCCAGGCTTTAAGCAACACCAGGTCTCCTGGTTTAAATGCATGGAGGTGTGCTTCCAACTGGGGCAGGGACCTGAAAAAGGCAAACTCATGTATACTGGTAAGTATTGAATTTATTTGTTTGACATAATGTTTTGCTCTGTTTTCTTCACTTATGGTTATATTACCATACTTACCTCAGGGTTCTAGGAAGGGTCTCCCATAAACTATTTCATAAAAGCTTAACTTAAGTCTGCTTCTAGGGCCTACACTTATCCAGAGAGGGGCAAGCAGAAACACTTATTCCACTTTATATGAGTTTCCTGCATCAATTTTGCTATAGTTTTCTTTAAAGTATGATTCATTTTCTTTATTTTTCCCATTGATTGAGGTCTCCAGGATGCATGCAATTTCCATTCCAGATGCAGAGCTTTACTTACTTGGTGAGTTACCTCCAATATAAAGAAGGATCCATTATCACTCTGTATGGAGAAAGGGAGTCCATACCTTGGAATGTGTTCCTTCAGAAGTATTCAAGTAACCTCAAATGCTCTCTCCATTCAGATAGTATAAGCCTCTACCCAGCCTGAAAAGGTATTTACTAATACAACCAAGTATCTAAAGTTTCTATTCATTTTAGGCTTCTGAGTGAAACCAATTTGCCAATCATTGAAACAGTGTGCCGCCACATGCTGGGTTCCCTGGGCAGCTGGCCACTTTTCTGTTTTTGGATTGTTATGCTCACACAAAGTGCAGCTCTGAGTTATTTGTTGGATACTTTGTTGCAAATGGGATTCTCTTAAATGAGGTCCCACCAAACCCATTAAGGCATCACACCCATAATGTGTGCATTCATGTAGGTGCTTCATATGGGACTGAACCAATGAACCAAGACTTCAGGTAGAAGAATGAGTTCATAAGAATTCTGTCTCCACTTAGCTGTGTCATCCCCACTATCAAAGCCCCAGTATTTACCTCTCTTTTCATCTTCATGAGTGTAGTGGGGTTTATACTGATCTAAATCTAGTTGGGGTATCAAGGCCCTCAGGAAGAAATCACCTTTAGTGACCTTCTTGACCCCCTTGTTTCTTTTTGCAATATAAGTGTCTCCTTTCTGGTGACCAGGACAGTGCATGATTGCCACCTTCTTGGGCTCAGCAACAGCCTGTATCAGAGCCATTATTTCAGCTGCATACATAATATCATTATTTCCTGCCATCAGGAGCCCCCTTTCCTTCCAGATGGCATCATGACCATGCATGACCATAAAAACATATTTAGAATCTGTATAAATGTTTACCTTTTTCCCTCTGGATAACTGAAGAGCCCTGGTTAAAGCAATCAACTCAGCCTTCTGGGCTGAAGTCCTAGGGAGCAGTGCCATTGCTTCCAGTACCTGTCGTTCCATGACCACTGCATATGCAGCCCTTCATTGTCCATTGTCCATAAAGCTGTTCCCATCAGTGAAAAGTTCCCAATATGGCTCTGGCATTGACTGATCTTACAGATCCATCCTGCTAGAATAGACAACTTCCAGAATCTATAAACGGTCATGCTATATAGAGTCTTTCTCTTTAGCTGGTAACAGCGTGGCAGGATTGAAAGTAGACAGAATCTTTTATTTAATGTTTGGATTATCCAAAAGGATGGCCTGGTATTTTTCTAGTCTTCCTGGGGTCAGCCAATAACCCCTCTTCTGTTCTAAAAAAGTCACAACCTGGTGGGGGACATATACTACAACAGCTTGTCCTAATGTGAATTTTTCAGCCTCTTGTAACAAGCCCTAAGTAGCTACTACTGCCTGGAGGCAAGGAGGCCATCCTCTTACAGTATTGCCTAGTTGCTTTCACAAGTATATCACTGGCTGTGGGATGTCTCCCACCATCTGTACTAAGACTCCAAGGCTCATTCCTTGTTTTTCATGAATGTGTAATTTAAACTCTTTCTGCAAGTCAGGCAACCCCAAACCAGGGGGAGTCATAAGACTCTGCTTTAGTTTTCCAAAGGCATTTTGACAGTCTGTGGTCCAGATCAAGAGCTCCACATCAGTCCATTTAAGGGCCCATCGAGGGCTTTGCTATTAGTTCAAAGCTTGGGATCCAGGTGTGATAGAACCCTGCCATTCCTAGGAATCCACACAGTTGTCTTTTAATTTGGGACACCTTAAGATTCAGAATGACTTGTTTTCAGTGTGACATTAGATTGCAGGTTCCCTTGCTAATTTGGAATACCAAATAAGTAACCTGCTGTTTGCAAATCTGTGCCTTTTTGGGTGATACTTTATAGCCATATGAAGCCAGAAGATTTAGCACAGCCACTGTATTTGTGAGACAATTATCATAATTGAGGCTGGCTATAAGTGTGTCATCCACATATTGTAACAGGATCTCTTGGTCCAATTGCAGGTTCCACAAGCCTCTTCCTAAGCTTTCATTAAACAGGGTAGGAGAGTTTTTAAACCCCTGAGACAACACAGTTCAGCAGTATTGTGAGGTCATGCTAGTCTCAGGATCTTGCCATTCAAATACAAAAAGGAGTTGGGTCTCTTTTTCCAAAGGAATGCAAAAGAAAGCATCTTTTAAATCCAGTACTTAATACCATTCATAGTCATCTAGTACTGCTATCAGAAGAGTATATGGATTTGGCACCACAGAGAGTTTGCTTTGTACAATATGGTTAATGGCATGTAGATCCTGTACAATCTATGGAGCTTCTTGACAGGTAGAATTGACGAATTATAAGGGGACCAACACAGATAAATTAATCCACGCTCTAGAAATCTGTTCAATATAGGATGAATTTCTTCCAATACCTCCTTTTTGAGGGGGTATTTTTTTTTGAGGGCATGAGTCCCCTTCTTTTAACAGAATGGTAATTGGTGTGACTGTTACGACACGTCCTGGGGTCCTGTCAGCCCATACAGCCTTACTCACTTTTTGGTAAACCTCAGGAGGAAAAGAATTTGTTTATTCTTTTTATTGGTGAGTAGACATTGAAACCAGAGGGCATTTTTTAGACTGGACCTGCAGGTGGAGTTGTTATTTTACTTGAGAAAACATTGTTTGGGCATTCATCTTGCGTGACAAATCACAGCCTAGAAGATGTATTGGATAGTCTGGCATATATAAGGAACTGTGTCTCAACTTTTGTTCTTCAAGTTGGCACTCAAGAGGTTGAAGCCTGAATTGTTGTTGGATCTGACCAGTTACCCTGACCACTGCCACCATGTCCTTGCTAAGGGAAGTTAGTTTAGAGTTTAGAACAAAAAAAGGTAGCTCCTATGTCAATTAAAATTTCACCAATCAAGTGCCCACTGTCCATTGCTCTTGGGGCTCCTGTGGGGATATTTGGATCAAAGCCATCAGTGAGGCATAGAGTCCTGGGCCTCTTCATTCATCATCTGAGTCCTGTACTCAAGAAACCATTTGCTCTCCTGGGGGTTTCTTGTTACAAAAAGCACACTGATTGTACTTCAACCTAGGGTAGCTTTTTCCACCTTTTCCTTGTGACTGTCTCAAAGAACCCTTGGTTGGCACAGCTACCAGAACATGCGTAAGTTCCAGTATCTGTTCTGCTCTAGTGTTATATACTTTAAAGGCAAAATAAACAAGCTGTAAGGGATTCATGCCAATTGCCCCTTCTACATACTGTAGTTTCCTCCTTATATCTGGAGCACTCTGCCCTATAAAAGTCATATTAACCATGCACATATTTTCAGAGGCCTCTGTATCCACATGCGTATATTTCTGATATGCCTGATAGATGCATTCCAAAAATTCAGAGGGATATTCATTAGGTTTTTGCTGTAATCTTTGAACATTGTTTAAACTCCTTTGTCTAGGCACTCCCCTTTGCAGGCCTGCCAAAATACATTTTCAGTAATGATTTATTCTCACACTGGATTAGGATTCCAATTTGGTTCTGCCATCAGAACGGAAGCATTGGGGTTTGGGGTCTGATTATGTTCCTCACCATACAGACACTGTACCTCCCCTTGGCCTTGTCCACCACCAGTCTATGCTCATATGCAATAAGAAATATATTCCGTAGGGTCCGTAAGTCTGCCATAGCAGGGCAGTGTATCGCAAAGATGGTTGTGAACAATTTTTCATTCTCTGAGGGTCTTCTCTATAGGTTGGGTTTGAGGTTTTCCAATTCAATAGGTCAGAGTTGGAAAACTGGGTGTAATCCAATAGTACCCTGCCTGCTGTCCTTGTATATTCAAGCGCCTTATAGGGTATTACTGTAATGGAAATTGCCCTGCCCTGGCTGTGGGTGCCCTCTGGCCAAATTGAGTTCCCTGCCCGGTCCCCAAGGAGGAAGCATTCCCACTTCCCAGTTATAACCAGGTGGGCATGGGACTGAAGAATCAGTTCCAGTCATGTCTTACCCTACCATGGACCCCTCCACTGGCAATGGCAGGTATAGGGGAGCCGGTGGTGAGGGAGCAGGTTCTGTGAGATTTGGATTGAAAGGGATCACGGTTAATTCCTCCTCAAGTTTGTCACCCAGAGTCTGACTATCCCGACACACTGGTGGTGGAGGTTTCCTTTGTACCATTAACCTTTCCTCAGGCCTTTCCCCACTTCATTATGCAATTGCATGAAAAATTGTACATCTAGGATCTCATCCCATTTACCTGATCTTTCACAAGATAATGCCAGTTACATGATAGTATAATTTAAGGTTCCATACAATGGCCACTTCATCTCACACTCCAGCACATATATTGGTCAAGCAATATTATAATAAAACACCATTCTCTTTTTAGATATAGGCTTATAGCTATAAGTTGACCATTCAGCCAAGATTCTCCCCAAGGGACTTTTAGATGGAATAGAATTGGAGCCTTGCATGTTAAAACAAAATTCACAAATAATGACAAACACAACTTGATAAGTAGACAATACAGGCAATTCCCAACGCAAACAATCTTGATCTCAATACCAAGGCCTACCAAACAAATGGGGACTGTACAAAAGAGAACCAAATTCTCCTAACCCAAAAAGGGATAAATCTCCCAGGTACCCTAGTTCTGTTCAACCATTACTTCCACACCTATGGTTCCACAAATGCCCTACTAAAGGGCTGGCAATTTCATAATCTTCCCCAAATGGGTGGAATCAGGGGTCTTGGTGTGCATACTGGGGAACTTACCAAAAGGGCTGAGGCATTGCTATTCTTCCCAAATCTGTTTCCTTTTCTTTGATGAGGTTCAGGTTGTGAACAGCTATTTCTAATTCAGAGAGGGAGAGACGGGAGTTCCCCAGAGCTAAACAAGCTCTAGCAGCTGCCAGGGTGGTCCCTCACTCTCTCACCAATAAAAAATAATGATTCTATTGGCAAAGATCTATGGCTCGACCTGGGGCTGTTCCCTGCCTCTCCCAGGCATGGCAGCAGTTGTGGGGTGCCATTCCACCAGGGTGCTGATGGGCCCACTCAGGGACTCCAAATTTTATTAACAAAAGTTTGGTATTTGTCCCCAAGGCCAAATCAGTGAGAATGAACAATAAGGATAAGTGGTTTAAGGAAAAGGAAAGAGAAGTTTATTAATTTTCTGGCAAATGAGGAGGGTGGCAGACTAGTATCTCAAAAGATCACTGTCCCACCTTTAAGCAGAAATACAGGACTTTTTAAAGAGTTTTTTTCACAGGTTGGGCTCAGGTCTATGTGACCAGTGTCACAGGTTATAGCCTTGGGCTATTGTTGTTTAACTGTAGTTTGTAGTTTTGGTTGACCTTATCTCTGGTGAAGATGCTATCATGACCTCTGGACAATTCTGTTGGGCCATCTCCTGTCCTTTAAGATACTAGAAAGAAAGCATAAAGAATATTTTTCTGCCTCTTTGATTACTGTCCTCAGGCAGGAATGCAGGTTTTAATTCCCAAAAAGGGTGGGGTTTTAAGGAGACAACTCAAAATGCACTTTACCTTTTTTAAGACCTTTACCTCTGTTACAGTTCTATTGATATTTCTCTGGAAAATCCTGATTAAAATAGGTACAATAATTTACTGGGCCATATCATAGAATATTTTCTTAAAATTATTTTAATTCCCTTTGTATTCATCCTTCTGTTTCTTAATTTTGTACATTTTAATTGCTAATTTCTGGTTTTGGGGGAGTCTTGGACTATAGAGAATGTGACTTCTAAATATCTCTATTTTTGGTAATTTATTAAGATGTTCTTTGTTATGTGTGCAACTGATTTTTCATTTTGTAAGTGTTTCATGCACATGAGAAAACACTGTATGTTCCGAGTTTATAGGATTTATAATTCTAAATATGTATCAGTTAATTTAGACTTGTTAATTGGGTTGTTCAATTCTCTATATTCTATCCTATTTTTCATCTATCTGTCAAATTCTAATAGAGTTATTTATTATACTATAATAGCATATTTTCAAAATTAAATTCTCCATATATTTATAGGATATTTGCTTTACATTATTTATTGCTATATTGTTTATTGTATAAAAGTTTGGTACATTTTTACACAGATTTTATGTTTTAACATTACGTAAATCTCTTTGTCCTGTGTAAAACCTTCAGCCTTGAAATGTGCCTTAATTGATAGAGCTATTCATTTTTTCCCCTTTGTTTACTTTGTCTGGTTTATATTTTTCTCCTCTTAGTTTTTCTTGGCTCTGACTTCTTCAAATTTTTGGTTTTATCTCATGGCACATGTAGTTTTTGTGTGCTTCATTAGATCATTTTTTTGGAATATGATGAAAATATATAGTAAAATGTTCAAACAATATATTATATAAAATTCTACAATATATTCTATAAAAATACATGCATAGTTATCTCTAATTCAATTTTGATATGTAGCCAAATATAAAACATCCCAACTCTTCCTTTTTCTTACAATAAAATCCTTTATTTTGCCTATTTATAATATCCCATGGGACTGACTTCATCTAGAAAATATTCTGGCTCAGGTTTAGCCACATTTACATTAAGATGTACTTCAGTGGAACTATTTGAGAAGGGACTAGACAGATCTATACTCTGAATTTACTTAGAAATATTTGAGAGTTGCTTTCACTTGTTACAGAGTCTTAAATTATTTATGTAAGACAAATGTTATATAAAAGAGTCAAATGACATAAATATTAGCTGTATAGTTAGCAATCTTATAAAATATCTTGAGCTTCTATTAAAGTATAAAATTTCTTATCTAAAATAAAAAGTCTCTTGGGTAGAAATAACCCTGGAGATAAGTTTCAATATCTCCAAATTAGTTAATATAGCAGTGAAATGGATCTAGATATCCCTATAGCTTTAAATTCCTAGCTAAGCATGCAATGAGTAATTAAGAAAGCTGAGAGTGCACAGCGTTATAATAATATATTCTATAAGATTAAAGATCATCTACCTTTTGTTTATGGAGAACTGCTTAAATACCATGTAGAGGTTATTGTTCAAAACCAATCATTTTATTTTTTGAATCTAGTTAGACTTGGGTAGAATCCGGAAATGTCCTAGAATTTACAAAAAAGTACTAATACTCTGCAGATAACCCTTCCCCCGCCCCGAGCTTCAACTTACTGCAAAATAAGAGCAATCCATCTAGATGATTTTAAGGCTTTTTGTGGTCCTACTATGGGGTTTTTAGAAGAGAAAAAATGATATCAGGTTATAGTCCATGAGTAAAAATTGCTGTTTAGAGTCCATTTTCTGCCTCTTTGTAAACTAACCAACCCCCTTGCCTAAATGCAAAGTATATAACGCCCATTTAAGAACAACTGAAGTAGGCTGAAATTTACACTATTAATATCTCAGTTGGTTTTAGTCATTAAATATTCCTGTACATTAGCTGAGAGAGGTAACAAAATAAACACTTAACATTCATGGTTTTCTTTGTGTCAAATTAGCTTGTTAAATTAGCCTAGCAGACATTTTACAAGTGATTTAATAGGACAGATGGACCTCCAGGAAGACGGATTATCCTCAAGCATTTGTCCTCAGATGTGGTCATCACATCACAATCACCTGATCAGCTTTTTAAACATACAGATTGCTAGGACCCAATGTGAAATATTTCATTTCAGTGTCTCAGAGATAGGGCTTAAGAATCTATAGTCCAACTTGTGCTAGAGGTGATTCTGATGTGGTCAGTATAATGAATACCTGTGAGTACCATTGATATGGAGCCTGGCTGAGGTGATGGAGTAGAGGGACCTCATGTCTGATGTGTAGATTGAGGGCACAGGGTATCCTTTAAATAGAAAGAAATAAAGGAGACACTGCAAGCCCATTTTTAAAAATCCTATTTACTGTGGGGTAGTTGAGAATAACGTAGCTTGGAAGCAGACATCAGTTACTCTTGTTTCCTACTCTTATTCTTTAAGAATGAATGTGACATCCCTAGCTTCTTTTCCTCTATTACCACACAACCAAAAAAGTAGAAACATCCACAGTAAGTTATTCTCTTAAGTCCTGTAGTATTACAATAAGAGTAATAGCAAACATCCCAATAACAATCAATATGTGTAAGTCGCATTGTGAACTGCTCCCTGTGGATTAATGTAGTCCATCCTGCAAGAACCTTATGAGATAAATGCTAAAAATATTCTCACAGCTGTTGACTTATCATGTTTTATTGAAACAGAAGGCAGCTTTAGTTGAAAAATCCTTTACATTCCCACAATTATCTCAACCACCCGTTGCCTCATTTCTGTTTTGCTACAATGGAGGAAGCAATATTTCTCTCAAAAATCTATTTCTCTGTTTATCTATATCAGTATATGTATCAAAATTCAATTTCTTCATTTTAGTTCTGGATCAGATTTCCTCTCATCTTCTCAAGGAAGTTACTCCTTTAGTTATCATTTCTCTCATGCATAATTAATGTCTTCGTCTTTACATGTTCTGAAATCTCACATAATAAAAAGAACTCTCCCTTGACCACACATCTAGCCAATGCCCCTTTTCTTTGTTCTCCTTCACAACCAGACTTCTCAAAAGACATATTACAAGTTCTATGCCCACTTTTCATGCATTCTTCCATGTCTTTCTTCCTGGCTTCTGTCTCATCTTTTTACTGAAATGCTCTATCAAAGTTGCCAACCATTTCTGTGTTTCCAAACCCAATGGATGCTTTCTTCCCTCTCATTTTACCTCCCATTCCTTCTCAGTTTTCTTTAATGGCTCTTCCTTCTATACTAAATGCAAGAATATCCAAGCACTAAGTCCTCAGGTTTCTGCTATTCTATTTGGACACTGCCTTCCTAGGTGATTGTGTCCATTTCCTGAGCGCTATGATTTTCAATTTACTCATGAGGAAGCTGAGTTTCAGAAAAGTCAAGTAACTTGCCCAAGGTCACACAAGTTCAGAATCAGAGCAGAGCACACTTTCATTTTTCTCCAGAGGCCATCCTTAATTACATGTTTATTTCCAGGAGAAGTGGTTTGGGCATATTGACCTTTCTTCAAATCAGAGCTCTAGCATTGACTAATTGCATGACTATCAGTTATTTACTTAATCTTTTATGCCTCAGTTTCTTCATTTGTAATACATACTTTATATGATAATTGTGATGATTAAATGAGTAAGTTTCTTAGAACAGTTATGTCACATAGTTACCACTCAATAGCAGTTAAGTATTATTACTATTTTCTGTATAATATAAATTTTTAAATTGTTTTGTCTTACTTTACTATCATCCTGAATTTTGTTGAAAACAACCTAAGGTCAGGGATAACATATAATATTTTGGTAGACCCCCACACCTCACTACCACATCACTGTTCAGACATCATATGGAACATTCAATAAACACATGTTAATCAATTGAACATTGTACAGAGAATCAAAAGAATATTGACTGTGAGGAGTTTCAAGCAACAAAATAATCATTGAAAGAATGCAAACTGGGCCTTATAAGACAACAATAAAATTTTAAAATATTGAATGTATTTAACAAAAATGGACAGATAAAGTAAAACTTCATGATTATGGTCAAGTATCAATGGAAAAAAGATTTACTAAGCAACCACCTATAATATTTCAGATATCATAAAAGTGGTAGAGCTTCAGAGAAAAAGAGAAATGATGTTCTTTCCATATTTAACCATATATTAATATAATTATGCATTATCTAAATAAAAACTATGTATTTCAAGAAAATAAGAATAAAAGTCACAAACAGGGAGAAGATATTTTCAAAGGCATATCTGATAAAGGACTATTATCTAAAATATAAAAAAAACTCAATAATAAGAGAATGAACAACCCAATTTAAAAATGGGAAAAAATATGAACAGAGATCTCACCAAATAAGATACATGAACAGAAAATACATATATATAAAAGTTGTTCCACATCCTATGTCATTAGGGAATTACGAATTGAAACAACAATGGGATATTAATACACATCTATTAGAATGACCAAAATCCAACACATTGACAACACCAAATGCTGGTGAGGATGTGGAGCAACAGTAACTTTCATCCATTGCTGGTAGGAATGCAAGATAGTATGGCCACTTTGGAAAACAGTTTGGTAGTTTCTTACAAAATTAACCATGCTCTTACCAAACAATTCAGCAATAATGTTTCTTGGTATTTACTGACATAAATTGCAAACTCATGTTTATAGAAAAACCTCCATACAAATGTTTATGGCTGCTTCATTCATAATTGACAAAACTTGGGAGCAACAAAGATGTCCTTCAGTGGGTGAATGGGTAAATAAACTGTGGCACATCCAGACAATGGGATATTATTTGGCACTAAAAAGAAATAAATTATCAAGCCATGAAAAGACATGGAGAAAACATAAATACATATTACTGGGTGAACAAAGTAAATTTGAAAAGACTATATACTGTATGATTTCAAAAGTATGGCATTCTGAAAAACACAAAACTATGGAGACAGCAAAAAATCATTAGTTACCTGGGATTGTGGGGGATAGAGGGATGAATAGGCAGAGAAAAAAGAACTTTCAGGGCAGTGAAAATACTCCGTATGATACTTTAATGATGAATTTATGTCATTATACATGTTTTTTGTCCCATAAAATGTACAACACCGAGAGTAAACCTAAATGCAAACTGTGGACTTCGGATGATAATGAAAGACTTTGGGTGATTATGATATGTCAGTGCAGCTTCATTAACTGTAACAAATGTACCACTCTGGTGAGGGGCGAAAGAAGCTGTGCATGTTTGGGTTGAGGTGATATATGGGAACTCTCTGTACTTTCTGCTCAATTTTTCTGTGAATATAAAGGTATTCTAAAGCACAGTCTATATATTTATTTATTTACTTATTTTAATTTTTAAATTGACTCCTAATATATGTACATATTTATGAGGTACATAGTCATGCAATAATATATAAAATGTATAGTGATAAGGCCAGGACAGTTAGCATATCCATCATGTCAAAAACACATTATTTCTTTGTGTTGGGAAGATTCAAAAGCTATATATATATATATATATATATATATATAGTCTTTTTAAAAATATATATATGTACATATACATATATACAATGCATTGCTTCTGTTATTTAAAGAATAGAGAATGAAAAACATGTATGAGTCTTATACTTGTTCCCAGCCCAGTGGGAGAAACAGATAATATAAGCCATGATAAAATCTTATTACTTGGGATGATATGACACAATAAAAAAGAGCACGTAACCCAGCTAAATAGAGGGTAGAGATAGACTTCCTTGAGTTGAATGACTTTGAATGAAAGAACAGAAATTAGCTATGTGGGGAGGAAAGGAAGGAAATTCCAAGCACAGGAAAAGCATGGAGATATGAGATATTGGAGAGGATATCCCTGAAAATGGTGTAATAAAGATCTCAAAAACTTCTCCCATCTATAAAATCAAGAAAAAAAACTGGCAAAAATGGACAGATTTGACTTTCTGAGAACTCTATAAATTAATGAAGGTTTTGGGCATTTATTGTGATTTATATTTTTTAAAAAGTGGTTGAATTTCTTTGATAACAGTGAACTTTGAGTTTTAAAATTTTTATTACTACTCTCCTTTCTAGTTTTACAATAGTCCTGAAAACCAAAAGTTCATGGTGAAAACTATCATTCTATAGGCATGTGAGAGATTAAAACAAGGTTGGAGCACCTTCAAAGTCCCATTTATATAGATTGTTGTCATTATTTGACCTGTCTGTTGTTTCCCAGAAAGACTCCAATGGAAAAGTTTGTACTTGTTTGACTTAAGACAATCAGTGCAGAGAACCTTTCCAACAAAGGCTTTTCAAGACTTTGAAAACAATTACCAAATGTTTCAAACTCATGACTTCCTGAGGTAATGGTTAAAAATTTAAGCAAACAATGTACTAATAAAAAATCTTAAAAGAAAAAGGTGAAGAAGTAGGTGCTCGTAGGGGCTTTGAAAAGCTCCAAAATATTTTTGGGAATCTAGAAAGTGACATGTATGCCTGTGGCTGTGCAAATGCCTAGGCTTGTGCACCACTCAAAAAAGTCCTGAGAAGGCCTTAAGCTCCTGCCAATAGCCAACTTAGAATCTCTGTGCTATCAGGAAGAGAAGGCTAAGTCAAAGTGGTGAACTAACTCTTAGAGTATTGAAGGTATTCTTCAAAATACACAGAGCCCTTTGTCAAAGACTGGAAGACTTACTGGTTCCAAATGTCTAAGAAAATCCCTGTCAAATCATTAGCTGACCAATAAGCTGCATATGCATTGCCTTCAGTGGCCACACACAACACAGAACACAGACTCTTTAGAATTCATTCAGAAAAGTCACTAAAAAAAACGATTGTAACAAGTAGCAGCAACAACAAACTCTTGGGGAAGAGAGAATCTTGCTTTCCAGAGTTGTCATGTTACATTGTATAAAATCTCCAGTATTCAATAACAACAACAGAAATTATGAAGCATGTAAATAATAAAGTATGACCATTACACAGGAAAAAAAAAAAACAGAACATAAACCATTCCAGAGAAATTCCAGATGTTGGACTTAACTAGGCAAAGACTTTAAATTTGCTATTTTAAATGTATTTAAGGACTAAACAAAGTTGTATCTAAAGAACTAAAGGATAGTATGAGAGTAATATCTCAACAAAAAGAGAATATCAAAACAAAAGATAAAACTACATAGAAATTCTGAAGTTAAACAGTAGAATAACGGGAAGGAAATATTTCAATAGAGTGGTGCAAGGGCAAATTTGAACAGGCAGAAGAATCAATAGAATCAATGAGCTTGAAGATAAACTAATTGAGATTATCTAGTCCGAGGAGGAGAAAGATTTTAAAAATAAAGGAAAGTAAACAGAGCCTCAGAGATCCGTGGAACCTCATCAAGAATACTAACATATGTATATGAAAGTCACAGAAGTACAGGATAAAAAGTATTTGAAGAAATAATGGCTAAAACCTTCCCAAACTTGATGAAAAACATTAAAACATTAATCTATATGCAAAAAGCTCAATGAATTTCAAGTAGGAAAAACTCAAAGAGCTCCACCCTAGATACGTCATAATCAACTGACAAAAGGCAAAGAGACAATCTTGAATGCACCAGTGGAGAAGTAACTTCTCGCATACAACAAATTCTTAATAAAATTAACAACTGAAATATTTAGAAAACAGAGTCCAGAAAGCAGTGTGATGACATATTCAAAGTGATGAAAGGAATAAAATATCAACTAAGAATTCCATATCTGGCACAACTTCCTTCAGAAGAAATAAGGAAAATCAAGACTTTCCATGTTTTAAAAAATGTAGAGTTCATCACAAGCAGATTTGCCCTGCAAACTACAGTCCCTCAGACTGAAAAGGACTAGACAGTAACCATATTCTACATGAAAAATTGAAGAGCACCAATTTAACTACAGAAGTGATTTTAAAAAGTACAAATGTATTTTTTTGTTTATAAGCCCTTTCTTCCTATCTTATTTAAGTTCAGAAAGTAGTGTTTTACAAGAACTGGGGGAAGGAGATAGTAGGAAATAATTACTAATGGATACCGTGTTTCTTTTTGGCATGATGAAAATGTGCTGGTATTAGAGAGTTGTGATGATTGCACAACTTTTTGAATAGTGTAAAAACCACTAAATTTTACATCAAGGAAAGAGAGAAATCACTGAATTGTACATTGAAAAAAAAGCCATGTGTGGAAGTTTCAGGAAACTATTAATTTTTGGATGGCTTTTCTAGGAGGACCAATGGGGAGGTGACAGAAAATGAGGCTTCAGATGTAGCCAGATAAGAATGTACTTTACCATAAGATATTTATCTGCATTTTAGAACAGTCATTTGAGAACAATACTTTATGAAATTCACTTATGATAGAACACTTCTTAAATAATAAGACATTGACAGAATACCAAGGAGACAATGAACTGAAGTAGAGGCTTAGCTTAAAGCAAATAGGAAGACAATCTCAAAAAAAGTTTGTTTTATTGAATGATGAAAATATAATTCATAATGATTTTAGAATAGAATGTTAGTATATTATATTGAAAATAAAATATTATTGAGATAATGTTCACCACACTTTATATTTACTATAAAATATGACATAAAATACCAATAAAGTATGGAATCAGAGTTTTATAACTATTTATCCATAATCCTTTTTATTGGGAATCAATTATTGAGTTGAGTCTTTGAGTTCTATCCTTATAGGAGGACAAAATCGATATTTTAATTTATTTTGTTTCCTTGCAGAATAATATGAAAATCCCATCTACTGCACATACATTGACCAAGGGAAAAAAACTAAGCCCATGTTCTGCAGTCTCCAGTTACTCTGGAATTAAGCTGCTCAAAAAATCATTATTTTATCTTGTATTACTAATCTGCTAACTTTTTTGAAATAAAAATGTCAAAATTTTAATATTCTCACTTTTTACTTGTTTGATTGAACTATTATCTATGTGGAAATAGTTTTCCAATCTATATGGAAAGAAATTGTGTGATGAAAAAGTTTGGACCGTAATAAATATTGAATGATAGCACATATATATGTTGAAAGGATTCGATGTAAATATGTAGCATAGATAAACCTCTATCAAAGAGACAGATTCGTTAATATGAAGCTTAGAAAAAAGTTGATCTGTGTGATCATGTGTAGAATGACCATCATTACATTTAGCCATCATTCATTCTTAGGCAGCACTTAGAGGTAGATTACGTAGAGGTAGATTATTGAATAACAAAATAAATACTATATTTTCAAGTGCTTATCTCATACTGTATTATTTTTTCTTATAACGTTGAGGAAATTTATTTGGAATAATTTCCAGTTTTTTGCTCAGGTGACTCATAGTTTTTCCATTTCCTGAAATAGGACAATTGGAAGAGGAACAGAATTAAAATCAGAGTTGAATTCAGTTTTTGAAATGTTGGGTTTGATATCCCTGTAAGACATCGAAGTGAATATATTGAATGGACAGCTGGATGTGCGTCCATACAATTCAAGAGAGAGGTTTGGGTCAGATATAGATATTTTGGAATCATTACCCTACAGCTGTTAATTGAAGTCATAGGAGTGGATAATGTCAGAAGGAGTGTAGAGTCAGAAAAGCAAAAGATCTTGAAAAGTACACTGAATAAACCTAAGATAGATACAGAAATATATGTTTATATTAAAAAAATAGCAGAGTAGTGAGAGAGGTAGGTCAATAAGTAATTATTAGCATTAGAAGAAGGAATAAATAGATTTCCATGACTGACTAAAGGTAAAGTATAAGGAAGATGCATAACTCCAAGATGTTTCACAAATCTCTAACATGGGCAATTGTTTGGTATGGGAAAGCATACTGGTATGAATATGGTGAAGTGTCTTAGTATGTTTAGTGTTGCCATCGCAGAATACTTGAGACTGGATAATTTATTTAAAAAAACAGGTTTATTTGACTCAGGGTTCTTCAAATTGGGAAGTTCAAGAAGCATGGCACCAGCATCTGTTTGGCTTCTGGTGAAGGCTTTCATGCTGTGTCACAATATGGCAGAAGGTCAAAGGGGAAGTGGACACATGAGAAGAGGCAAAACCCAAGAGGCGGCTTTATAACAACCCACTCTTATGGGAAACAATCCATTCCATGAGAACTAATCAAGTCTCATCAGAAAAGAACTCACTCACTGCAGCAAGAAAGGCACCAAGCCATTAATGAAGGATCTCCCTCTGTGACTTAACATTTCCCCCTGGACCCCACATCCCAAACACCTCCATAGTGGGGATCAAATTTCAACATGAATTTTGGTGGGCACAAACTACATCCGGCCTATATCAAGGAGGCACAGTTTTGTCAAGGAAATTCTTAGCTTATTTCTGGACATATTGAATCGTATAAAAGCTTTTCCTCTGGCTGTGGAGGGGGATTAATTAAAAAGATATTGATCAGGTATTCAGTTGTTTCCTGCCTAGTGAAGCTTACATTTTGAATATTCTTAACTACAAGGAAAATAATGGAATAGATGACACTATTATCTTCTTCCATGGGTGCATGAAGCATCTGATACATTTGCCTTACGGTAGGGAGAAGAGTCAGAAGATCTTATCTCTTGTAAAATTTCTACTAACTCCTTAAGGTAACATCTGATTTACCCTGATTCTGCTAAGAATCTTATTTTTTAATAATATTCATATTTGATGTTAGTGTAGCATTCTTCTGGTTTAAAATGGTATCTACCTATACTATTTTTTATTTACCCAGGTTACTGCATGCCCTCATTTTGACTTACATTTAAAAGATTTATTATCATTTATTCTTCAGGGAGTTCTGGTGCTATGAATTAGACCCTAAGTGTTCTCTATTGGGCCATTAATTTGTCAAATGCTCTTGTAATTTTCTGAACCCCATTTTTTTCCTCTATAACTAAAGCAAGAAGTTAGAAAATACACTATACTCAGTATCAGGCTTCATATTATCTGGCTATTAGAATGGAGATGATAGTCTGAAAGCCCCAATTAAATTTTAATATTTAAATTTGATTTGTTTTATTCAAGGAAACCTTCCTCCAAGCCAACAAAAGTCACATGAGTTATACTCATATTTGCATGTATGCCCTGCAGACTTGAATTGTATGTTCAATTATTTTGTAGTTTTTAAAAATAAGAACAGTGTATGTCTGTGTGGGTTTGTGTGTGTTTGCTAGCAGATCTATTAAAGGAGCTGTGCATGTAGAATCTAGTTCATCTAAAAGTCATCTAGTCTCTTCATTTTTATATATCTAGCTCCACTGTCTTGTACAGTAATTATTCTTGTTAAAACCAATAATGACCTCTGAGCCCTTGTAAGGTTCTAAATCAGCAATTCCCTAATGGTTGTTTGACTTCAAAAGTATAGAATTAAACTAATACTTAAACTGTTTTTCAACAAGGGTTAAAAAAAATCATTTTAACCCTCCTTTAAATATACTCATTTATAACCCCAATTTCCTTGTCACACTGGTCAATTTTAGACAGTAAATCCCATTATAATTTGTGATGTCAAGTACATCTCTTTGTAATAAAAGAGTATGTTCTCATACACCATTATGTACATGCAACCAATGCATCAACCTGTACTGTACCAAAATATATGGTATAATGTAATGCTTTAAAACAAAACTTAAGCAAACTCCTCAACATAAAATATCAATTATACTGTAGAAATATCATTTGATTGCTTTATGAAGAGAATAATTTAAATAAAATGTTTATCTGCCACAAACCCTACTTCAGAACAGTTCTGTACTTGAGGGCTAAAAAAAACCAGAACAATATAACAGAGACCCCATGACAAGAGGACAGGAAGTACTGGAAATAAATGAGCCATGCTAAGCCCAGTGATATTCATCTACAACAGAAAATGTTAATAGCTAATGGTTGTGATTTGAACTTATCATTGATTTTCATTTCTTTGCCATAAATTGCCCACATGCTATTAGCAGCAGGCCAACCTAGTTGCTACAATGCTCTTCTCCAAAGCCTATAAATTATAGGTCTTAAATCAAAAAGTGCTCCAGTGGCACGTGAAGGTTACACTGTCCTAGTTGTGTTGATGAACTAAACTTTCTAAGACCAGGAAGTATCTTTAAGTTAAGCTCAGTGAAAACAATGAACACAATGTGTAAATTATTTTTATTATATAACCATGCTTTGTGTACTAATAAGTGTAGAATGACAGCATCAATACAGAAATTTCGAGTAGATTCTACTAGATAGTGCAGTCAATAAAAATATGTACTTTTCTCCAACTATGCCTATAAACCAGAAATAGAAGGCAACAGAAGCACTCTCAAAGAAAGTTGTTTTTGTACATTCATCCCTGCAGTTGATTGGTTGGTTTTCTAACTACATAAAAATTCTCCTTAAGCCTTAAGCTTTGAAACAAAGTAGAAATTACAGTTAAGCACATTTTCTTAGGTGATATTAATTCCTTATGAATACAAAATACTTTTCAATTAATGCAGATGAAATTGAAATCTGATTAAAAAATTTTTGTAACCATCGAGGAAAAAAAGAAACTAGAATGAGTTAGTGAGAATGATTTTTATAGCATATTCCCAGAGAATTTAAGGAAAGAATAAATCCTGGGTTCTGCAAAGTTTACTCATTTCCATTAAGACAAGGGGACATATATGAGATTTTTCTGAGAACCTTTTGTAGGCCTACTTGTCCTTGGATTTTTTGAGACATAGTATGGTAGTTAGCTTCCATGATGACCCCAATAATCCCAACCTTCTGGTGTTTGTCCTTCCTTTTTCACGACCAGCTCTTGGATCTCTCCTGTACTATAAGTAGCCCTATGGGCAGGCCCACAAATTGAGGAATTAATTCCTCTGGCCAATAGCTACCAAAAAACAAAGGCCAGTCAACAACCACGTGGTGAACTTGGAAGTAGAATTCTCCAGCCTTGAGATGACTACAGCCCCAGCCGAAAGTCTGATTATAACCTCATGAAAGACCCTGAGACAGAGCCACTCAGCTATTAAATAAAATGCTTTTAGATACTGACTCTCAGAATGTGTGTAAGACAATAAATATTTGTCATTTTAAACTGCTTAGTTTTGGAATAATTTGTGGCACAGCAATAGGTAACTAAAAAACTTTTTATATCACCTTTTAAAATACTATATTTAATGACACATTATAACATGTGTAGAGTTTTGCATGAAGAAGTATATGACATTTGGACCATCGTACCTTATCCAAAAAAGGCAGACTGCTCTTGGAGTCTTAATATTCAGAATAAAAAGTCAATTTCTTTTTACTAGATGGCCTTTGAGAAAATTTTCTATGTTCAACAAAGTAATAATTATCTCATTTCATGTAAATCTTAAAAGAAGGTTCATCTCATGGTTTTTCATCAGTAGAGAGAAGTTTAGAAATAATGTTATATTGCTGTTAGTGTAAATCAATTAATATAATATTATATATTATTATAATGATATAATCAATAGCAAGTCTTAAGAGTATTAAAATGATATCTAAAAGTTTTGAAAAGCGATTATCAAATGTTTTAATCCATAAAAATATTTGTTTAACTTTTAAATGAAATCCTAAATGTTTTTTTTTTAAATTCCATATATATCATTTGTGTAAAAGCAATGAATGAGCAGATCACATCTTTTGTATTTGGAAGAAAATACTTCCTAGTTGTGGTACTCCTGAGCCATTCCCAATGAACCTGAGGATAGTTCGAAATCACTGATTTAAAAAGGTACATTTGTACCTAGAATTATATGTTTAGATTGTATAGTTTAGTTTTACAATGAGGTTAAGTTATAATCAGTAGTTTGACTACATGTATAGAAACAGATGTTTTAGTTGACTTCTTTAACACTGCTATTTCTCATTTAAAAAATCTTTTATATTTTTTATAGTCAGGCAGCATATGTAACTTTGTCCTGATTGCTAACACCACATATCACTATTAGATTAGGTATAATTACATGCTAATATAGTAGGCAGTTTTCAATGCACTTTTATTGCTGCCAGCCCAGATATATGTAAATGTGAATGATTAGATTTTTGTTGTTATTCTTTCTTTAAAAATATTATGATAGAAATAGCTAGGATAACACATACTATGTTTACTATTTATCCAGCTATTTTCTAAGCACTCAATATTCCCAACCTTATGCATTTGGTACTATTGTTATCTCCATTTTATTGATGGGAAAAGTGAGGGACAAAGATGTTCTGTGACTTGCCCTACATAAGTGGTAGAGCTGAATTCAGACAGTCTAGCTTCATAAAGAGTGTGCTTATCTGCTAAGCTACATTCCCTCAGGAACAGTTAGTTCACAGTTCTATTCTCATTACCCTCCAAATCTTAAATAGTTAAGATTCGGTTCAAGTGTTTTCCATCCACCCAATAGTCTTCCTTTGCCTTCCTCAATCAATCCCATCTGCTCTGATACCATAAAATGTGTGTATCTCTGTCATTGTATGAATCCTTCTGTATTAGAATTGCCTATTTATGGGTCTGCATTATTATAAACAGTGAGATCTTTAAGGACAGAAATTATGTCTTACTTATCTTTGTATCACTAGAGTTAACTTAGCACAAGATCTGATGCTTTGTAGGTACTTATTGTTCAGTGGCCTGAGCTAAACTGAATGCTAACGCATATGTCATGAAGAATTACTCTCACTCTACCGAATGTATGAAACGATCTATAGGGCAAGGTACTATAGTATACATTTTATATACATATTATTATATTTTATTCTTAAAATATTTGTGAGGAAAATATTACTATCATCATTTTATTCATGAAGAGACTGAGACTCAAACAGGTTAAATGACTTGATCAAGGTCACAGCTATGAAGTGGTAGACTCGGGCTTCAAATCATAATGTATGAGGCTTATAAAGCCCATGCTCTTTACCAATCTGTTATAATGATTCCAAGAGGTAACATCAAGAGGAATTCTTCTTTGATTCCTGACCCTACATTTTTGAAAATCCAAGGTTTTATCTAACCTCCTGGATACCGCATATCACCTTAACAACTGAGAAATTGAGACTAGTCAGAGGATCAGGTAATTTTAGATAGTGTAGTAGACTCTGAGAAGGAAGTATTCAAGTCATTAGAATAGTGTATATATGGACCTTCAGAACTGTAGAATATACTTATTGGTAAAGTAATAGCCCCTTCTTCCATCCAGATTTTGTCACACTATAATCCTTGTAATTATGAGGAAAGTGTATTCATCCATGTTAAGGATGGGAAAAGTTATATTCCACTCATAGTAAAGCAAAGGAAAAAAATGTCATATATCCAAGATGTGGCTTGACTTGGAGGGAAAGAGGAAACATAGTTTGTGACTGACAGCAAGTGGGAAACATGAGTGTAATGAAAGATTTGAATACCTTTTCTCCAAACTAGTGCTAAGGAAAAATTTTTATTTAAAATCTAATAAAATATTTGTGGACATAAATTCAGTGTGCGTATGTTATATACAGATTTATATATAGACAAACAACACCATATAGACAAATATTATTAATACGGGAGTTTAAAAATAATGTCAGTCTCCTCTAACTACACTTATGGAACTGAAGTTCACTTGGTTAGAGGTTGTCAAATACTTAACACCATTTTATCTAAATTTTACATTACACAGAGGGAAATGGGAAAAGAAGAATCACATTCTTAATAAAATGTCAAGTCGGTAAACTTTCTCTAAATAAAACAGATTCTCAAAGACAAATTTTATAATGAAGGACCTTTTCAGTTCAAAGCTGAAGAGCTATTATGAAGTGTAGTGCTTATGGCAGGATCCAAGCTTATATCTATCTGTTATATGCTCGCCAGGAGAATTGAACAAGCACTTATATTTTGGAATAAACTAAGAGGACTATGAGTTGAAGGAAGAAAATGTTTGAGTGAAATTTTATGAAAAGAAATCCTTGATTTGATATGGCTTCATCTACATTAGAAAAATAGGACAGCTGTATATTTCACATTAGAATTCCTTACAAATAATAATGATGAGCAGAGAGAAAAAACAGAAAGGCAAGGCAAGTTCTTTACTTTGAAGACATTTCAGGGAGTAACTTTGATCCACTTTTCCTTGGACAACACCTCATGGTAGTTTTCCTCATAAACATTTTTAGAAGATATCGAAATTTTGATGAAAGAAAGGTTATTGTATTCTATTCTTTGTTCTTCACTCAGTTCATGATTGAAAGGAGACGAAATTTAAAAAAAAAAAACAAGAAAAATCCTTAAATGCATTTTTCTCTCAATTGTACAAATGTATAAATTACTATCAAAAATAAAGTTCTAGAGTATTAAAAATTTACTTAATCCTCTAATTTTATTATTCAGCCTAATTCACATGCTTATACATGTTAATATTCTATGACAGGCACTGCGCTGTTCTAGCATTTACCCCTATGTGAATGGTAGTCAGGTATGAAAAGACACGGATGGTTGCCAGGCAGCTTGTATGGTTCTGCTGCTATATACTTCCCATGTCAGTTCTGTTACCTCATTCTTCAAGGCACACAAGGAAGATATCTAATGAGCAATGCCCACTAGTTCCAGAAAACACATTTTCCCTATGTGAGTACTACTAGACAGAGATGAGGGATGGGACCTATCCATATTAGTCTAAGTATCTAGCACCCAGTAGATATTTCATAAATTTTTGTTGAATAAATTAAACTCAAATAATTTCAGTAGAATATTTATTTACCTAAACTTTTGCATTTTCTGGGGTTCAAATAAGAAAACTGAGCTTGATGTTCTTGCAGAACAGTAAAGTGACATGTATTAGAAATGCTTAGTTTTTAAAACTAAATTTTGATTTGTGTCCCGTAATTTTCCTGAATTAGGCTTATTGGTTCAAACAGTTTTTTGGTACAGTCTGTAGGGTTTTCTATAAGATCATGTCATCAACAAACACAGGCAATTTCACTTCTTTCTTTCCTGTTATTATGCCTTTTATTTCTTTCTCTTACCTAATTGCCTTACCTAGAGCTTCCAGTACTATCCTAAAAATAATTTGTGAGAGAGATAATTGCCATACAAAATATCAGTAGGGTTTCCATACATTAAAAATGAACTATATGAAAAAGAAATTAAGAAAATGACCCCATCAACAATAGCATAAAATATTGGGGTGGGGATCTTCCATCAGGGTGCAGCAGGCTAAACCTTGAGCAGCCTCAGGTAGCCACTGCAGCAGGCTCTGGGTGGGGCATGGAGGGTTGCTACCTCTGCACATCTGACCTGGCATCCGTGGGTCTCTTGTACCTAGGAGGCAGCCTGCATCCTGCTTGGCCCTGGGCCTTCCCTTTAGGTCCCAGCAGCCTCCTGCCTCCCTAGTCCGGACCCTCTCCTCCATGTTGGGTTGCATGGTCATTTGCAGGGCCTCAACCTCATAGCTCTCAATCAAAGCCTTTGCTTCTGGATTCACCCCAGTCCTGGCTCAGGGACTCTTGTGCTGGAGCACAGCAGGTTCTGTCCTGAGAGGCCTTGGGCAGCTGCTTCAGTGTGCTCTGGGTGGGTGGCCGGGGCATGGAGGACTGTGACCTCTGCACGTCTGACCTGGCATCTGCAGCACCCTTGTGCCTAAGAAGCAGACTGCAACCTGTTCACCTGAACCTGACTTCCAGGCCCTACCTGCTTCCTGTTTGCCTCGTCCTTACCCAGTCCCCCAGGTTGGGGTGGCCGCCATTTGGATGCTCCTGAGCAGCTAGAGAGTACTTCTATGCCCAAGAGTCCAGAGACTGCTGCCTCCAATAACCGGGGAGCTTCTTGTAGACAGAACACAAGGCTCCAAGCCCCAGTGGGGGGCCTCCCACCCCACAGACCTGAGCCAAACAGTAGGCACCATATTGCATCTTCAACCCTCTGGGTGACTTTGTCCTCCCCAGAGGGCTTCAACTCTTCAGGTTCTGTCTTGCTCATCCTCACACAGATATTTCTCAACTCCAATCCAGACTGCAGGAGCCACAAGTTTCCAGTGGGTCTCGGGGTGTTCTGTGTGGCTCTAGAGCCAGGTCATTCTGGGCAGACTGCCTCTGTGGAGAGAGGGTCAAGGAAGACCTGATTGCTGGCTTTCTGCCACCTAGTCTCTTTTTCTCCCCTGCCCCTACCCAACCTGTGACTGCAAAGAGAGGCAATTGAGCCTGTGGGAGGCTCCCACAGGCATCAGGGCTCAAACCTTTCCTTTAGGGATCCTGCAGTGGACTGAGGGATGCTCAGACTGTGAGCTCCCTGCCCACCAGGCCTCCCTGCTGCTGCTTACCTGGAAGCCCCATTAGAACAAGACAGTCCCTGAGGCAAAGGGACATCGAACCACCTCAGGCACCCCATGGGTAACACAGTACCAGAATCCTCATCCCTGGCATGGTCAGGGATTGATTGGGTCCCCAGGGATGGGCCTACAGGTCAGATTCTGTACACCCAAGCCTCGAATGCAGTGCCCAGGAGCACAAGGTGGATATTTGTGATCTAATCTCAGGAGGTGTGGGTGCCTGCAGGGGTAGATCAGGAGGGAGAGCGCAATGAGGGTTCTAGCTGTTGTGTGCTTGTGGGGCACCCCTTGTCCCATGGGAGGGCCATGCTCCTAGCCCAGGCCAGGAACCTGGGCAGGGAACCTCCCTGCCTGCATAAAAGTCATGGGGCAGCTTGGCTGTCTTGAGGTCCTGTCTACTGGAAGAGGCCTGGGAGAAACAGAAGAATAGGGGAGGGTTGAAAGGAGCAAGGTCTGCTCCAGACTGTTGGATTATGGGTCTCAAATAGCCCCACTTCAGCACACAGACTTTCTGGTTGAGTGAGGACACTTCAGCTCCCTCACCCCCGAGGTAGCTTTGCCCAGAGGCAGGGAATGGACTTTGACTCCAGCACATTCCTTGCCATCTTTTGTGGAGCTTGAGGGCAGCTCACCCAACCTAAACCTGTCCAACCTCACCCCCCCACCTGCCTGTACTGTGGTGGAGAATAAAGGATTCACCTGGAAGTTCCAGGGCCCCATCCACCAACTGGGGCATTAGAGTGCTTCTCCTCAGGAACTAGAACTGGTCACAGCATCCAAAAACAACAGTGCAGTTTGTTCCCTTCAGCAAACACCACCTACTTAAAGGGAGGTCAATTTGCATGTCCTTTACGACATTTACCAACTCAATCATAGAGGATGTGGTTGATTTTCACCCACAAGCACCACCTACTGACTCAGAGATTAATCTGGACATGGCATTAACTAAACAAAGGAAAATACAAAAGTAATACATAATAGCTGCTCCAGAAGGGAAGGAAACAGTGAAAGAACTCTGGGAGTATGAAGAATCAGAGTGAAAGATCACCCCCAAAAGGGAACACCAGCTCCCTAGCAATGGATACCAACCAAAATCAGAATATTGAAATGAGAGGTGAAGAACATTGAGCATGGATTGCAAGGAAGATTAACAAAATACAAGATAAAATAGAAACCCAACACAAAGAAACCACAAAAACAATGCAGAAATGAATGAAAAATTCACTATAGTAATTTAATTATTAAAGAAAAATCAAACAGAACTTCTGGAAATGAAAAATTAATTCAAGGAATTACAAAACACAGAAGGAAGACTTTAAGAACATGTTAGATCAGGCAGAAGAAAGAGTCTTAGAGCTTGAAGACAAGAACTTTCAATTAAAAAAGTCAGTCAGAGACAGACCATAGAAATAAGAGTAATGAGCAAAGCCTACAAGATATATCAGATTATGTAAAGACACCTAATGTAAGAATCATAGTCATTCCTGACGGTGAAGTAGAAAATACAAAAGTGTATTTATCTGAAGGGATAATTGAGGAAAATTTTCTTGGCTTTGCTAGAAATCTAGATATCCAGGTACAAGAAGCTCAAAGGACTCCTGGGAGAGTCATCGCAAAGAGGCACCACCACCCATAGTCATCAGACTGGCCAAAATAAACATGAAAGAGGTACTCGAATGAACCATAAGGTAAAAAGAGCAGGTAACTTACAAAGGAAAACCCATCATACTAACCGCAGACTTCTCAACTGAGACCGTATATGCCAGAAGTTATTAGGGTCCCATTTTCGGTATACTCAAACAAAATAATACCCAGCCTAGAATTAAAATAATAATGCCCAGCCTAGTATTCAAATAATAATGCTCAGTGTAGTAACATGCAAAACTAAGTTTTGTATATGAGGGGAAAATAAAGTCTTTCTAAAACAAGCAAATACTGAGGGAATTTATCAAGACAAGACCTGCCCTACAGGAAGTACTCAGAGCTGGATTATGCATGCACCAGCACAATAAACACTAACCAGTGTAAAATTACTCAAAAGCTAAAGATCAAAGGCCAGATACCACAATGGCTCAAGAGATAAAGCAAAGCAACAAAGTTCTACTCAACGAGATGAACGGAAATCCACCACACTTATCAATTCTTTCAATAAATGTGAATGGCTTGAATTACCCACTGAAGAGACATAGGTTGGCTGAATGGATAAATATATGCAAGCCAAGAATCTGCTGTCTTCTGGAAACATCTAACCAACAAGGATTCATTCAGACTCAAGGTGAAGGGATGGAAAACAATTTTCCACACTAATGGAAACCATAAAAAAGCTGGAGAAGCAGCAAAACCACAGTTAGATATCACTTAACTCCAGAGAGAATGGCTTTTATCATAAAGTCCCAAAACAATCAATGCTGGCATGTATGTGGAGAGATGGAAACACTCATGCACTGCTGGTGGGAGTACAAATTAGTACAATCTCTATGGATATTAATATGGAGATACCTCAAAGAACTAATAGTAGAAATACCATTTGATCCAGCAATCCCATTACTGCTTATTTACCCAAAGAAATAGAAGTATTTTATGAAAAAGACATCTGCACTTGAATATTTATAGCAGTACAACTCACAGTTGTAAAGATGTGGAAACAACCTAAATGGCCATCAATACATGAGTGGATTAATAAAATGTGGTATATGTATACTATGGAATACTACTCAACTACAAAAAACAATGGGCAACTAGCACCTCTTATATTATCCCGGATAGATTTTGACCCCATCCTTTGAAATGAGGTACCACAAGAATGGAAAAACTAGCACCACATGTATTCACCATCAAATTGGTACTAACTTATCAACACTAAGGTGTTCACATGATAGTAATATTCACTGGATGCCAGTCAGGTGGGAGGAGGCGTGGGGGTGGGTAAACTCACAACTAATGGAGGCCTAGCGCACTGTATGGAGGAAGGGCATGCTTGTATTTCTGGCTTGGACGAGGCAAAGGCATTATATGTAACCAAAATGTTTGTACCCCCATAATACTCTGAAATAATGGTAAAAAAATTTATGGTGAACTAATATCTTTTGTATTATCCTGGATGGAGCTGAAGCCTATTCTTCTAAGTGAAGTATCACAAGAATGGATAAGCAAGCACCACATGTACTCATCATTAAATTGGCACTAATTGAGCAACATTTATGTGCACATATGGAAGTAACATTCATCGGGTGTTGGGCAGGTTGGAGGGGAGGGCATGGGTAAATTCATACCTCGTGGGTGCAGTAGGCACTGTCTGCGGGATGGGTACTCTTTTAGCTCTAACTCGGGTGGTGTAAAGGCAATATATGTAACTAAAGTGTTTGTACCTCTGTAATATTCTAATACCTTTTAAAAATTAAAATACTTAGGAATAAATTTAACCAAAGCAGTGAAAGATCTATATTCTGAAAACTACAAAACATTGATGAAAAGATATCGAAGTTCATGCAAACAAACAGAAAGATATCCCATTTTCATGACAATTTGCTGCAAACATTAATGATAATATATTATAGATGTTTATAATATTTGCAGAAGATGACACATTAGACCACAAAGTATAAAAGAATATAAACGGGATGACAATTTGCAATGTTCTTCATTTCCTATAAAGTGTTATGATAATATCCCTAAGAAAAACACACAGAATTTAAAATGTTTATTGTAATCCATAGAAAAATCACAAAAAGAAATCCCAAAATCTATCTAAAAGTCAATACATAAATTAATATAGATTTGAAACAAAAAACAGTTCAGATAATTCAAGTGAAATCCAGTAATGAGGAACCAAGGAGCAAAAAAGGACAAAAAAACTCAATAAAATAGTAGACATAAGTCCAGTAAAATCAGTAATTATATTAAATTTTAACAGATTAAACAATCCAATTATAAGGTACATTGTCAAATGGATTGAAAAGAGTAGGACCAAACTATATATTGTCTGCAAGGGACACACTTTAAATATAAAAGCACAAACTAAGTGGGTGGGAAAGATATATCTTTTAAAATATAAACATAAGAAAACTGAGCTGTTTATAATAAAATCAAACTTCAAATCAAAAAAGCACTATCAGAGATAATGATGGTGAGTTCGTCAGGAAGGCATAACAATCATAATAACGTATGTATTTAATAACAAATCTGAGAAATGCATAAAGTAGAAACTGAAATAATTAATAAGAATAGTTGAAAATTTAAACATTATTCTTAGCAATCTCTAGAACAATTAGAAAGAAATGTAGAGGATCTTAACAGCACTATCAACTCTCTTGATCTAATTGACATGAGGAGAACACTACTCCACAACTACAGGAGCATATAATGTTTTAAAAACACATACATACTAACCAAGGTATATCCTACATGGCAACATTAAAAAATTTCTCAATGAATTTAAAATTACTGAAATCCTACAGAGTATCCTCTCTAACACAAAACATGGAATTAAATTGTAAATAAAATTAACATATCTAAGAAAATCCCCAAAAACTGTAAATTGGCAAAACAATTCTAAATAATCCATGAGTTAAATAAGAAATCACATGGGAAATCAAAAAATATTTTGAACCAAATAATAATGAATATATAGCATCAAAATTCTTGGGTTGTAGCTAAACCAGTACTTAGAGGAAAATCTTGCATATATATCTATATATTAGAAAGAAAAAATACCAAAATCAGTGACCTAAGATTCCACCAGAAGCTAGATGAAGAAGAATAAAATAAAGTAGGTAGAAGAAAGGAAGTAATAAAAATAGGAGAAGATATTAAGGAAATAGAATTTTTTAAAAATAGCAAAAAATAAAAAAAGCCAAAAGTCATTTCTCTGAAAACTTTAAAAAAAATTTGTAAACCTGTAGCTAGACTGCTCGAGAACAAAGAGAAAAACCAAATTGCCAATATCAGAAATGTAACAAGGAGGCCAGGTGCGGTGGCTCACGCCTGTAATCCTAGCTCTCTGGGAGGCCGAGGCGGGCGGATTGTTTGAGCTCAGGAGTTTGAGACCAGCCTGAGCAAGAGCGAGACCCCGTCTCTACCAAAAATAGAAAGAAATCAATTGGACAGTTAAAAATATATAGAAAAAATTAGCCAG
>CAUYSK010057670.1:0-35322 GCA_963575035.1 Avahi laniger
TTATTGCCGGCGGCCCATATTGAGGTCAAGCCTCCCAAAATCTGAGCACCTTTTCCGGGTTTTTGTCAGGTTTTATACTTTTTTGGGGGGTTACTTTAACAAATCACACACAGGTATAAATGATTAACCAATTAGCAAAAAAGACTTAAAAGTTATCCAATAAACAATAATTCTTATAAGTAGTAGAATCATGATAGGCTTATAACAAACATCATAATCACGACAGGCTTGCAGTTTTGTTCAGCTTTGCTCAACTGCTCTGTGGTTTTTTAGCTTGCAAGGCTGACAGGTTTCAGTGTCTACTTGTTGCTTTGTGGTTTTAAGCAGAATCAGCACAGAAATTTCCCTAACACTCCAACATAGAGACATAATTCAATCTTTGCCTCAATCACACTGCTCTACTCTTCAAAAGGCCTACAACCGTTGAGGAAGGTTCTCACACTTAGTATTATAAGATTTTAAAAAAAACAACAACAGCTTTTTGAGCTATAATTGGTATACAACAAACTGCATACATTTCAAATGTAAAATTTGATGTTCTCACATGCATGCACTCATCACCACATTGTTACAATAAGGATCATGAATATACCCACTCCCTCCCCAAATTTCCTCATGCTCTTTGTAATTTCTCCCTCTTGCCTCTCCACCCTTCTCCACACAAGCATTGATCTGCTGGAACTGTAGATTATTCTGAATTTTCTAAACTTTTTAAGTAAATGAAATCATACATTATGTATTTTTTCCTAGCTTCATTCACTTACCACAATTATTTTGAGAATCATTTATGTTGTTCTGTGCATCAGTAATCCATTTCTTTTTATTGTTGAGTAGTATTCCACATTTATTCACTCATCTGTTGATGGATGTTTGAGTTAGTGCCAGTTTGGAGATATTACCAGTAAAGCTGATACGAACATTAGTGTACAAGTCTTTGCATGGACACGTGCTTTCATTTCCTTTGTGTAAATACCTAGGAGGCGGAATGGTTAGATCAGATCCTGAGTACACACTTAACTTTTTAAGAAACTGCCACATTGTCTTTCAAAGTGTTTGTATCGTTTTACATTCCTACCAATAGTCAATGAGAGTTCCAGTTCCTCCATATTCTTGCCAACACTTGCTATGGCCAGTCTCTTTAATTTTAGTCATTCAAGAAACCACATAGTAGAATCTCCTTGTGCTTTTAATTTACATTTTTCTAATAAGAAACAGATTTTTGAGGTAGAGCTGACATATAATAAATCACACATGATTAAATTATCTGATTTGATTTTGTACATCTTTTTGTTTGGTTGCCATCCATACATCTTATTTTGTATAGTATCTTTCCAAATCTTTTGCCTGTCTTTTATTGTTTGCATTTTTATTATTAAGTTTTGAGAGTTCTTTGTGTATTTTGAATACAAGTCCTTTATCAGCTATACGATTTATAAATACTTTCTTCCAGTCTGTATTTTATCTTCTCCTTCTTCTAAGGGTACCTTTCAAAGATCAGAATTTAATTTTGAATTTTTTCATTTTTTCTTTTTTTTTTTTTGAGACAGAGTCTCACTCTGTTGCCTGGGCTAGAGTACAATAATGTAATCATAGCTCACTGCAGACTTAATGAATTCCTGGCCTCAAGTGATCCTCCCACCTCAGCCTCCCAAACTGCTAGGATTATAGGCATGAGTCACTGTGCCCAGCCTAGAATTTTTACTTTTTAAAAAAGCCCAATTTATCATTTTTTTTCTTTTATGAGTGATGGTTTTTGCTATAAAATCACAAGATTACAAGGATTTTCTCTTATGATTTCTTCTGTAAGTTTTATAGTTTCAGTTTGGGTCATATATATGTCTGTATACTATATGATAACACATATGTTAAATCTATGATTTATTTAGAACTAATTTTTGTATCTGGTGTGAGGTGTGTATCAAATTATTGCAAACTATAGATAGCTTATGAAAGAAAATTTACTTGAATCTGGAAAACAAAACATTTAAGTACAGAATCAATAATGTTTTAAATAAAAGTCATAAAAACATTATCCTTATCAATTACTTAATTTCCTGTAATTAATTTTGTTTTGCTCAATCTTGATTAGTAGTTCCATGAAAAGCAATTCTGGATTATAGCCAATTGCAAATGCTTCAGAGATGAATTTAAAACAATAACTGGTGATGACAAAAACCCAGAACAGCCACGGTCAGAAATCTGATGACAGTTTACAATTGACAAGGAAATTTAGTTATTTCTGTGGCATACGACCATTTAATGTAATCATAATTATGATGAACACATATCATGTCATATCAGAATTTTAAGAATCTCTCATAATTTTGGAGCACATTTCAATAATGCATTTTCATAAATATAACTTAAAGAAAATTAAACACTATTTTTTATTTGACAATATTTTCCATATGATTTGTCAAGTAAGCCTAATCATTTAATAGCTCTTTCAAAAAGATTTGATTTAGGATCCTGGGGAAATCTGCAAAAAATGTCAAAAGGTTCAAAGTACTTGATTAAACAGAATCATAAGTCACTGCTAAATAATAGTTATTCATTTAACTAGAATGATAATCAAAAGACTTCAAAAGCAATACAGGAAGTTACATGGGTATAAAAATCTTAACCCTTTCAAGGCTCAGTTTTCCTAAGTTATCAAAAACCTAATCAAGACAACACAAAGCACAGGAAATCATCTTGGTGAAACACGGAATCTTTGTTTCCTAGGCCAGTTACCTAAAAGGTAAAGAGAAGAAAACCTCCTGCAGTGTGATTGCTTATTTTTATGGAAAGCTTATTTAGATAAACTGGAAATTAAACCATGATGATAAGGTAGCTGAATTTAATTAGGCACAGGAAGAGTATATCCAGGGTTCTGAGTGTATGCTAGTATAGAGAAATGTAAACAAGAAAACTAGTACTCTGAGCGGGGGAATACCTGGTTCTTAGTAACAACATAGGGAGTTTCCTGGTTACATGGAACAATTTGGATACATAAAGAAAAGTTACAAGTTCAGAATCAAGTTAGACTGGAGGAAACATTGCTTTTCTAGGCCTTCAAGATAAACACTAGTGTCAAGCCATAAAAGCAGAGTTAGGACCAGAAGAAGTTACAGGAGCTGAGGAAAAGGTAGAAGGAGAGGGTTATCACCCCAGCCAAGCAAAAAGATACTCCTTTTCAAGGGCAGAAAGAAGGACGGCTGCATTTCCAACCTGAAACTGGGGAAATTAGATCTCAGGAACAGATGTGGCAGACATAGAAACTGTAGTTTAGGGGATGACTGCTAGGGAAACAGATTTCAGAACCAAAAATCAAAACTTCTTGCAATTTTACTAAGAACAAATCAATATTTTAAGAAAACATTGTTGCTCTAACGTAGGGGACTAAATTTTTAAGTTCTGTGTCAGTGTTTTTAACATCAAAGTTCAATTCCTAGAAAGACCCATAAACAATTTCCTTCTAAATGTAGCCATCCTGATTGCACAGAACATTCCTTTTATAAACTCTTTTTCATAAACCTTATCATAACTTACTTAGACCATTTACAACATGCTTAAACTTTCTGCTTTGTCCTATACTTCATCTTAAATAAACAGTCATTTTACTCTAAGACAAAAATTTGTCACACAAGATTCTTTCTCATACAAAATTATTCTCTTTTCTTTTCAATCTTCCTTTCCAAAAAATACATCCTACCCTCCTCACTCACGTGTATGCACAACTGTCTTTCTCATCTCTAGTAATTTAATCACACATATTAATTGCAATGTTAATTCTTAGCAACCCTAATTTTTAGTAAAAATCTAGGAAGCAAGCAATTGTTAACCATTAATCATGTATCAACCATTAATACATATTTTATAACTTCCAGAGAGATAGGCTAACAGAATAGCTCTTTAATATGGAAGAGGGCGTTTTTATTAACAGACCCAAATAATTTTTTTTTCTCTGAAACAAGAAGGCAAAAGTATATGAACTTACACTCATATTCAGCAACCAATGTTCCAACATTACATCTTATCTGGAAATGATTTAACATTCAATTTGGATCATTAGATCACCCATCAATTTAATTTATCTTAGCAAAACTAAAGAGATTTCAGAAATCTTCTCAAGTAAATATATTATAAAACATAGTCATTATCAAAAGTTCATCTGAAAACTTTTATCCCATCCACACCCACCTGATCCATTCATTCTTAACTATTAGGGTTGGAAATTTTCATGAGACTTCAGCCAAATATAGCCATCATTTCAAGCTAAATTTGCTATCAACTGATTGTACATTACTGCATGTCGGGCAAGTATCATAAGTGGGAACCTTAAAGTTAAATGCACGCATATCTTCCTGATAACTCAGAATACACAACCATTGCCATCAAACCAACAATATTATATTAGTCCCATCTGCCAAAATGTTACTAAATCATGTGACTTTGAACAGTATTTGGACTTGTTTGCTTAATTTAGGAGTACTCCTTTATTTATAAGCCAATTTAGCACTGTGGACAATATACAAACAGACATGTATACATAAACGGAACAGGCTGAAATTTATCTGTCCCACAGGGCTGAAGCCATTACCAAATTTTAGAGAAAGCAGGGTGGCAAATTTACATTTCAAATACAGAAATAATTCAAACTTTTTCATCAAGCAGTTTGAGTGTGTTAGACGAGGATTAACATGAATGCCAAAATAACATAAATCACAGGAATTTATCACTGGATTTTACAAGAAAACATACAGATAAGCCTAGAGAAAATTTAGAAACTTTTTCAAAATAACCAGCCAAGTGAATAAAACAGGAAAGAGGGAGTGAAGGATAAAGCACAGGTGGCAAAAAGGGTGTGGAAGACAGAGCAGCAGGAAAAGGGGCTGGTGGAAGAAGGGTCTTTCAAAGGTCTTTTAACAGCTTTGGTTTCAGTCTCACAAGTGCTAATCTCTCTTTTCATTTCATGAAGACACTCCCTCAATTTGGAGTTACTTTCTCTAAGAGAAGCAATGGCTGCCTCTTGATTCTATTTAGAACTTCCAAAGTGTCAATTGAAAAAAAGGCTTCCCATTGTCTCTGGGAGGTATCTTCTTTGTTCTAATTGTACATACAGATAGGCAAGTTTGGAATTTTAAAGGAACCCCATTTTTGCCAACAAAGTTTAAGATTATCCTGGGTAATTTTTGTCCAGAGACCTAGCCAATTACAACTCCCTGGACCATAATTTTCGCTCATAAAGCCAGTTGGAGTGCCAGAGGGCGACCAATTAGCAGGGGAAAACTGAAAACGTGGGCTACCCATTGCGCTGACCAGACGAAGCATCCCTTCCAGTGCCCTGAGTGTGAGCGTCCCTACAAAACTTTACAGACCAGCCAAGTCCAACTGGGAAGGCCCCCTTAAACCTGGGACCAGCTGGGAATGTCCCCTCTGGCATGTGGATGCAGGGAACTGGCAAAGGCTGGGAAGGCCTTCCCCTAAACCTGGGGCCACCAGGAAATGTCCCCTCTGGGGTCCAGATGGACAAAACTGTCTGGGACCCCCAACCTCCCAACCCTGTCCCCTCACCCCCGCCAGACCCCTTGCCACACCGCCCCCAGCCCAGGGCTGAAAGGAAGACTCCCTCTGGGACCTGGGTGGAGGGAACCTATGGGGAAGGAATAAAATCTCCAAGGCCTCAAAGTGTGGGAGGTCTGCATTGGAGAGGACTCAACTAAGGCTGCCCTGGCGCTGCTGACAAGACAAGCTCAAGAGTCTCTCGCAGCCACTGATGCATTGGTCCAGGATTGCTGGGAGGAGAGTAGGGGTTACTTCGAATCCCGCTTCTGACACCAATAGTGTGAACAAAATTTCTCAGAGAAGGAATTTGGAGGAAAGAGGCTCTATTGCGGAGAAAGTTTGCAAGCTGGAGAATGCCGCCTTCAGTGCAAAAAGGTGTGCTCCAGAAAACAAAGGGAAGGCTTGGGTTTTTTAGCAAAAGTTCCAGCCCAGGTCCCCAATCAGGGCTTTTTATACGAATAAAAGAGTAAAACTTGCTGAGTTCTGATTGGTTAACACAGTTGAGCCCCGATTGGCCAAGACTGGTGAGCTCTGATTGGTTGGTTCAGGTGAGCGCTGAAGTCCCAAAATGGAACAGAGGTGTGGGGGTTGGCTTTTTCCTTTTCACATTCGTTCCGAAAACCAAGTGGTGTTAGCTCTCCAAGTTTGTTCTTTTTCAACGTTGTTTTTATTATTTTAGGTCTTTTGCATTTCCGTAAGAATTTTAGAATTGGCTTGTAGAATTACAGAAAAACATTTTGGGATTTTGCTAGAGATTGTGTTGAATCTATAGATCAATTTAGTGAGAGTTAACATTTTAACAAAACTGAGTCTTCTGATGTATGAAAATGGCATATCTTTCTATTTATTTTGGTCTTCTTAATTTCTCTCATCAATCTTTTGTTAACTTTTTAATGTAGAGGCCTCGTACATCTTTTGTCAGATTTTCCCCTAAGTATCTCTTATTTTTGATACTATTTTAAATGATGCTGTTTAATTTCGATTGTTGATTGTTGGTTGTGTAAAAATAAATAATTTTTGTATATTTACCCTGTATCCTGCAACCATGATAAACTCCCTTATTCGTTTTAGTAGATTTTTTTTTGTAGATTCCAGATGCCATCAGAGATTCTACATAGACAATCAAATCATCCGCAGATAAAGACAGGTTACTTTCTCCTTTCCATTCTGGATGTCTTTTATTTCTTTTTCTAGCCTGATTGACCTGAATGGAATCTCCAGTACAATTTTAAAAAGTAATGAAGACAGTGAACATCTGTATTGTTACTAATCTTAAGGGTAAAACAATAAGTATCATTAAATAGGATATTAACTGTACATTGTTCATATATCTTAATTATCAAATTGAGGAAGTTTCCCCCCGCACCTAGTTTGCTGAGAGTTTTTATTATGAATAAATGTTAAATTTTGTTAGACAATTTTCTGCCTATATTGAAATGATCATACTTTTTTATTTTGATTTTAGTTTAACATAGGAAATTTCATTGGTTAATTTTTGAATATTAAACCACCCATGCACTCCTTGAAGAAATCCCACTTGGCCACAACGTGTTCATTAACTTACTCCACAAATGCAGAGTGAGCTTGTATGTGCCCAAGACTCTGAGCACTACAAAAGATGTGGAAATCTGGTCTCAGACCTCAGGGAGCCCCGTAACCTAAGTACGGGGGAGGATTTGGGGAGAGGCTTCCACGTTCAGCTGGAGTCTTTGCTCTTTTCACCTGTAAGTGTCAAGTGCTAGCTAGATATGAAACATGTAGAACTGTCTGAAGATAACGTCTATGCTATCATAACTACAGTGGCCCTTGTGTATACCACGTGTGAAAGTCATGAAGGAGTGAAAAATAATGGGACATACCAGAACATCAGGTTGAATCTCCATGATCTTGGATGCTCTGAGCATCTTTTTCCTCATCTGTAAAATGAAAATAGGTGTGTCAATATCACAATATTATTGAGACATTTATTGAGAAAATGTATGTGTAAGATTTTTGTAAACAGAAAGTCCTCTCCAATTATAGGTTTGGATGGTAAGTTTTAGTAGAAATAATTTAGTTAAAATTCACCAATACTTGCTATCATAGTACTGGGATACTAATGGACATTTGTAATAAATTATCATTTATATGATAATTTATTTTGCTAAGTAAAGAATTAAATTATGATTAAACATATATTTATTTTACTAGCCAACAGAGCATATGGAGGTAACTTCTTCTCTGCCAGCCTAAAAAACAAACAAACAAAACTGCCTGCTCCCCAAAGAGAGCACACATTAATCAGACAAACCACTCGTTTGAGGGTTTACAGGGAAGACAGCGATTATTTTGATGGCTGGTGGATCTTGGTCATGGCATATACAAACTGTACGCACACATGCCAAGAGGCTCTGAAGTGAGTTCTGTTAGGTAGAATTAATCGGGAAGTCTTCTTGGGAGAGGGGGTTTTTGGCATTGCTTTCAGCAGGCAGAGCCAGGAGGAAGCCTGAGTTGTGGACTCTTAACAGGAGCTTTTATACTTTCCTTTTGTGGGCAGCTGAGCAAGCCTTTGGCATTCTAAGACAGAGTCAGTGTTCTGGTGATGGATTTATTCCCTAAACATTTAGGAACGCAGATTCCCCTTAAAGACATACAGAACGTGGTCCTCTGTGCCATCACTGGCTTTTATAATTATACAGGAAAAAAAGAGTTTCCCAGTGAAAGCAGAGAACTTAACACGCAATTTTCAGTCACAACCAGTCTTCAGCCCTTCCTACTTACAAATTTTAAAACTTCAGAGACTTGTTTCACGCGTTACCAGAGACCTGGCCTCAGGTGATCAAGGTCAAAGACTGGCTGCTCATGTGGGTCTGTTAGACTAGATTATTCCATAGCCACAGTCTATATCTTGAATTTTTTTTTTCTAGAAGGTTCAGTCAGAGTATGGTGAAAAGGTCAATATTACACGTTAATAGACAGGGGCATCCAAGGTGTGAACAGTGATCTTATATTTGTACACCAATCACCCATTAACTAAATGCCTACAGTGCTTTCTTTTAGTTCCTTTCTCACTAGACCATGAGCTCTCCAAGGACAGGGGCTGTGTCATAGTCATCTGCATGTGCCAAATCTCCAGCAATGAGCCTGAAACAGGAAAGTTTTCTATAAAGGTATGAGTGAATAACTGAATGTACCCCTAAGATAAGAAGAATATAGAAGAAATATAAGGTGCATTTTCTGTCCATTATGAGCTGGTGAAGACTGTCCCTTGCTTTTTAAATTTCTTTCCAGATTTATTGAGGTATAATTGACAAATTAAAATTGTATATAAAGTGTACATGATATGCATATATTAATATATTGTGAAATGATTACTATAATCAGGCTGGTTAACATATCCATTGCCTCAAATAGTTTTTTTTTTTTGGTGATCACACTTAAGGTCTAATCTTTTAGCAAATTTCAGGTATAAAATACAGTGTTATTAACTATAGTCACTATACTGTACATTAGATCTCCAGAATTTATTCCTTCTGCATAACTAAAACTTTGTACTTTTGGACTAACAGCTCCCCACTGCCCCCTCCCCCAGCCCCTGGAAACCACCATTCTATGCTCTGCTTCTATGAGCTCAACTTTTTAAGATTCCACATGTAAGTGGGATTATGCAGTATTTGTCTTTCTGTGTCTGCCTTATTTCACTTAGCACAATGTCCTTCAGTTGCATTCATGTTGTCACTAATGGCAGAATCTCCTTCTTTTTAAAGGCTGAATAATATTCCTCTGTGTGTGTGTGTGCGTGCACGCACATTTTCTTTGTGTATTCATCTGTTGATGAACACTTAGGTTGATTCCATGTCTTGGTGATTGTGAATAACAGCTGCAAATTGCTGCAGTGAACACCAGGGTTCTTTCTGAGACACTGATTGCACATCCCCTGGATGTGTACCCTGAAGCAGGGTCGTTGGATTAAGCCAGTGCTGCAGATCTGGTCCAGGCTGATGGGGTGATTGGCACAGGGGCTCCCTGCCACCCATCGTCTGCAGGGCACTGAGGGAGGTGAGCACACGTGACAGAGAGGTGGCACTCTGAGCAGGAGCAGAGCTCTGGCATGATCCTGTTCGGCCCAGGGAGGTTGAGCCATTGACTCCACCTTGTGGTGGCTGCCGAGCGCTCGCAAGCCTAAAAGGACGCAGGATGAGGGCTGCAAGGAAACTGAGGCACCTGCTGCTGCACCCCTGGCACAAAGCCCCTGGGCACCTGTTTCAAGACAAGGAAGATTCTTGGGAGGGCTGGGGGCCAGGCGAGATCTGGGGAGACCCTGCTCTGCAAAGGCTGGGAGGTTAAGGGCTATGTTCCCGTGATCCCACCCCACGGGCAGAGCCCCTAAAGACCTCTTACCCTCTGAAGCGGGATAATAAAGAGCACCATGTGCAGGATCCTGGGAGGACAGCTGTGTGACGTTCTCTGGATGGTCCAAACCTGGGAGGGCAACTGGGAGGTTGCTTCTGTTTTCCCAGTGAGGGGTGCGTGGTTCAGAGGGAAGCAGCGAAGGTGACCCCTAAACTCAGATCCCCCACTGTCAAGCCAACCCTTTCATCAGTGCCGCACAAAAGCCATCTCCCACCTTCCATGTGCCTGGGGCTCTGCCACTGACGCAGCACATCCGTGCATGAGCCAGGACCCAGCTGGCCATCCACTGAGCACACGAGCACTCCTGTGTGACAGGCGGGAAGCTGGACAGGTAGAGTGATGAGGTTGCCCAGTGAATAACCAGCAGAGCGGGACCAGACCGAGCCACGAGCTCTTTGTGCTGCACCGCAGCTGCTAGACTGTCGGAATCACCGGTCCTGCTGCTTTGCGGCCTGGCGGGTGTGCGCGCATAGTTCTGCCATTTGGCCGGCACGCCTTGGTCTACTTGACAGAGCTTTGACAGAAGCTATTCCTGTCACGCTGAGTGATTGAAAAAAAAGAAAAAGGAGAGAATCTGAAGGTATATCGAGGCGTTTCTAGAGCAAGCAAAACATTTCCCACATCTCAGCGGGCAATGCAGGGCAGGGAACTGACAGGCCACACTGCCAAAGCCACAGCACGCATTCCAAAGAAAACACAGATTGTTCTTTTTATAAACCAGGCTTTGGAGATGGCATGTACTTTCTGTATTTAGGCTGTGTTGGGTTGTTCATTCAGCTGTGTTGGGGGACTTCATTATGGGAGAAGACGGTTCCACCTGTATGGAGCTGAAGGAGGTGAAAACAAGACGTGTAGGGAACAGAAAGACAAGTATGGGTGGGGGATGGAATGGACTTGAAGGGATGCAGAAGACCAAAAAGTGACAAGGGCCAGGTATCCCTTTCATGAAAAGCGCAACTATGCTTGAGCAGCCAGATTTTTGCTTTGCTCAACCCCCAAAGGAAAGAAGGCTCTGTGTGTCATTTAATAAACATCCTGTCATCAGAGAGCATCCTCTCAACCCATGTCATTTACCAAGACTGGTTGACCCGAGATGAAGCAACTGGGTCATTGTTGCTTGTGACTGCAATTAAGAAAACTCAAGAAACACACAACCCTTTCAAAATACTTTTTTTTTTTTTGAGACAGAGTCTCATTCTGTTGCCCTGGCTAGAGTGCCATGGTGTCAGCCTAGCTCACAGCAACCTGAAACTCCTGGGCTCAAGCGATCCTCCTGCCTCAGCCTCCCAGGTAGCTGGGACTACAGACATGCGCCACCATGCCCGGCTAATTTTTTTTTTCTATTTTTAGTTGTTTGGCCAATTTCTTTCTATTTTTAGTAGAGATGGGGGTCTCGCTCTTGCTCAGGCTGATCTCGAACTCCTGAGCTCAGAACAATTCGCCCGCCTCGGCCTCCCAGAGTGCTAGGATTACAGGCGTGAGCCACCGCGCCTGGCCCTCAAAGTACTTTTTAAAGAGCAAAAGTCACCAAGTGTTCCTCAACAAGAAGTCCAGAACAAGTCAGAGTGCATGTATGCTACCACCACACATGCTCCGCGTGATCAGAGTCTAGGTGCTCACATACACATGCACACCCACACACATGTGCATATCCATACACACATCCATACACGCACAAGCATATACCCACACATATGCATGCATATCCACACACACATGCATACACACACAACCATACACCCACACATACACATGCATATCCATACACACATCCATACACGCACATGCATACACACACACATACACACACACACACATTCACACTGTTATGGGCTGGCTGAATCATATCCTCCCCTGACAATTCATATGCCGGAGCCCCAGCCCCCAGTATCTCAGAACATGGCTGTGTCTGGAGCTAGGGCCGGCGATGAGGTTGCTAGGGGGAGCCCCAATCCAATCTGCCTGGTGTCCTTACAAGAAGAGGAGCTTCGAACACCTTAAAAGACACCAAGGATGTGTGTGTGCAGAGGACACCGCAGGAAGGCGGCGTGGTCTTCCTGTTGAGGGCCAATCCCTTAGTTTCTGAGGTTTTGCTGCAATGTGTATGCCTTTAGGTGCCTGAATATATTTTTGTTTCAATGGGACAGATTTCCAGGGGCGAGATTGCTGGATCAAAGGTAAGGATTTTAATAATATCTGGCAATTCTGTGGCAATCTCTGAGAAACTGAACTTCACTTGGGGAAACCGAAGCACTGAGAGGTGTCAGACTTCCATAGTAGCCATGGAGCTTTGGCAGAGTTCGGCAGGGCTCAGGTAATGCAGGCCCATAAGCCAGAAGACGACAGAATCTTCTCCAGTAGACACTTCGGCCAGCAAAGCTGCAATTCTTGTAGCTCCCTGTTGGTGAGCAGAGTGCACCCCGCCCCACCCCACTTCCAGAATTCACCAGGCTGCCCTCCTCATTCGGCTCAGCATGGAGCAGGCTGCAGCCTGACTGCTGGCTTTGTGGCAGGCACAGTGCTGGGCACCTGGGTACGATCAAGGCGCTCACCATCTACAGGGGACAACGACCAGCAAACCCATCATTATACCATAGCATGTGCCAAGAGCTTGGGCACGTCAGGACAGGGCACCTCAGAGAGGGCGGTTGGGGGACAGCCAGGGCTTCCCAGAAGTGTGACGTGTGACACTGCTCTCGGAGGGCAGGCAGGTGCCAGCCGGGCAAAGGAGAAGGCAGGGTGTGTCGGACAGAGGAACAGGTGGGAGGAGGTGTGGCCCCTGCGGGAAACACACAGTCCATGCCCGCAGGTGTCGGGGGTGCGGTGTGGGTGCGGTGTTTCCGGAGGTGCGGCCTCCTTCCGTGGCTCACTCCGCGGGGCCCCAGCTCCGCAGCCAGCCGCCCACGCAGCAGGCCCCGCCAGCCGGGCCCTTTACCCCTGCACTGCGCTGGCCTTTCTGGCTAGGAACAGGTGCTGTTTGGCTCCCACCTTGTCTGCGAGGCCTTCCCCGCCTGCTGCCACTTATCTCTTGGCCCCAGAACAACCAGCCCAGCACCTGGCGCTTTGTAGGGGTTATCAAATCCCTGCAGCACTTACCGTCAGAAACACTCGTCTGGCATTTGAGCCTATGCTGTGAAGTGAGCTTTAGGCTTCATGTCCCCGCATCTGCGAGGTGCGCAGAGCCCCTTGCTGTGCGCCGATCCTGGGTGCTCGGCTGGGTGCTGCGAGGCTCCGGGCACCCTTCACCTTGCAGGTGCCGCAGAGGGCTGCTGCCCCGAAAACCATTCGCACCATTCCAGGACTTTGGTGGGAGTGTGGATGCACAAGTGAAGTCCTCCTCCTGTTTTTGTGTTTTGCAAAGTGCAGTAATTTAATTTCCAGCTTTCCCAGCCATAGGATGAGGGAGATTGAGCAATATCACACCCAAGGAAAGAGAAAAGGCGGTTTCCGGCATGTTCTCCCTTCCCGCAAAGGTGCAGAGTGATTAAATGTTGGCGGGCTGAGTCCTTCCTGTCGCTCATGAGCTCCTAAGGATTTCCCTCAGTATTTGGCTCAGGGAGCTGCTAGGTGGATCTGGTGCACATTTCAAACACAACTTGTAGGACTAGCACTGCTCTGGATGAGTAAGTGGAGGAGGGAGGCTTCCGGAGCAGGCCCACCTTGGGACCCTCCAGGTTCCAGAGCCTTCCCCAAGCTGCCTGGGCAACGGCCGAGCTTCCAGCATCTCATGGGTGTTGGGAACACAGTCCGACCATCTGCCTTTTAAAGTATGTCTTTCCTTTTAAAGACGTACTAAAATTGTCATTAAAGCTAATCTCCAAAGGCCATCTTCCTTGGTTAGTATTTTGCAGTCTAAACAAAAGTTGCACTTTATCTCAAATTGAAATAACTAAAAATCCATGTTTGGTGGAAGTAATAATAAGGAATAGGATGTTTATGCTAAGAAGATGTTCACCTGCGCACTGTGCTTTGAAATAAGAGTGCAGACCTGCTCTGAGTTATTAGTCATCACAGACCTGCTCCGTCCATAGGCAGCCATTTGCAGCTGCCAGGTGGGGGTAACCTCATGGGCCCAACCAAGGATCTGCCTTAGAAAATAGCTAACTCAGAGGATTTTGATCAATTCTGGACAGACAGTATTTCTAGAAAACTGTTATACCTGAAAGCCAATCTCTACGTGCCCTTTATATAAGAGGTATGTGCCACCTGGTGAGATCCTGAAATCACTCAATAGGGTTTAAGTCGGTGCATTACAACAACAGAGGTTCTCCGGGAACTGTGACAGGAGGGTGGAGTGGCCAATGTCACCAACTCTGGCAGGAAGAGGCAGGTGGCTGGGAACTAGTCTCTGCTTTTCCCTGAACTGGCTTTGCAACCTTGGGCGGGTCACTTAGGCTCCAAGGCCTCTTCCAGTCAATGCGCTGATTGATTAACCTTTGGGGGTGTTACAGAGTATTAGGTAGAGAAAGGCGTTGCTGGTTAGAAAAAGAGAGGCATATTCAATGCAGTCCCTGCTCTCCGACATGAGTTGGTCCCATTTTCCCCCATTAATGCTATCAGGCTGAAACAGGGTGGAACAATTCAGGAAGGGTTTATGAAACAGGCAAGTCTTCATTTGAGTTTAAAGGACGCTGGAATGGGAAGCATGTCCAGGGAGGGAGGGGGTGTGCTTATCTGGTGTCTGGGGGACAGTGGTGGCTGGAACGGAGAGTGGGTGCTAGGGTTTGGGTGGAAGGAGAAAGGGTGAGAGACTACAGTCATGGGGAAAGTGTGCTAATTTGCTAAACTAGATAAAGCACAAGCTTGTTAGAAATAAGTGAAGTGGACTTGAATAAGAAATCTGACCTATCAGTTCCAGCTGGTTGGACTTCATGGACTGGGAAAATAAATTTTAAAACTAGAATGACTAACATAGAGTTGCCAGCAAGATACTCAAAACCAAACAAACAAAACAAACAAGCAACAATAACAAAAAGTCATCTTCTATTACCCTAACTTTAGAAAAGAATGTATAGATACCAGAAATTATAGGAATCCTCTCAGAATTTAGAATATAGTAAATTTAGCTTTATGAAAATGTAATGATGTTGTTCCCACACCCCTCCCCCATTTTGACACAAATCAGCAAAAGCTGTCACAGACCAGCACCATGATCTAACTAAGCCATCTTACAGACGGGGAAACTGAACCCTTGGAGACAGAATCACGATGTGCCCCAACGTTCATGGGCTCTTTAGTTTATGATACACTTCAGTGAGATCTTTAAAAATAAAAGGATGTCTTACTTTTATTTGCAGGGGTCACTGAAGCCAAGGAGGTGGTAGCAAAAGACCTTTATTTTATACTTTCTCGTTAGCTTTAAATCCTGAATTATACTGTAAGCTCTAGAAACTTTAGAATTCAAAACTTTAGAATTAAAATTATAAAATTATGAAACTATGGAGACTAAACAAATTTGGGCAGTCTCCTCATTTCATAGATGAGCCAGCTGAAGCCCATGGAGATCCTTCATGTACTATTCAGCTTGGCGCATGGCACGTACCGCTGAACACATAGGCCCTTACTAAGATCCTGAAGGCAGGTGCCAGCCACCTCGGTTGAAGAATGGCATCACAGTGATTAACAATTAGAGGACTAAAGATGCGGAAGAGAAGCATATCTGATTGGAACTTTTCCATACAAATATTTGGAGTCACAACATTACATTCTTAAATAGGTAATAATTTAAAATTGTTTAAGCGGCACATAGGTATCTGCAGAAGAAATCTAAAGTCAACTCCAAATCCTGATATGCTATGCTGACTTTCTCTCTGGCCTCGGCTGAGGCTTTGCCAAGCCTGGACACCCCCAGCTCACCGGCCTGCTGTGTGTTCTGCTGGGGAGGAGGCCAGCGGACGGGGTAGGCCGTTCTACCAGATGCCAGGCTGGGTCTGTGCCCACAACTCGGGGCCAACCAGACAACACAGCGGCCTCTTCAGCCTTCACCGGAACAACACGCAGAAGGATTGTTTCAGGGCTGCCCCACAGACAGGCAGTACAGTGTATCTCAAAAGTCTCTGTACAAAGGAAAAATGTTGTACATTTTTGTAATGAATATTTGGTAAATAAAGGTACATTTAGCCACAATTTCCCATTTTCCCTATGTATGGCAACTTTTGGGACACCCTGTAGTTAACACCATACACTGCTAAGGAAGCCCTGCCTTTAAAACAGGAATGCTTTAAAAATAATAATCATGTCTCCTGCAGGGAAAGTGCCTTCTTATTACAGATATCGTCACATCTGCCTTGTCGTATGTCCCAAACAATGATCCAATAAAGTTGGCGGGGTGTGGAAGCTAGCCAGAAGAGAGATAAAAACTCATTTCTAGGCCACCGTGCAATATACACTAGGAGTTCAATTAACGCTTGGATGAAGGAAGAAAGGATGGAAGGAAGGCAGGGAGAGAAGGAGAAAGGAAGGGTGCAGGTGGCGTCTCTGTTCTACAGAGGAGGATGAAGGCTCAAGGAGAAAGTGATTTGACCAGTATGACATAAGGGATTGGTGAGAGGGGAATGCCTGGTTGGGGCTATAGACCCCTGGCCCAGGTTGTCCCTCTCCAGGGCCCCTCCAGGGTAGCTCAGCTCTTTGGTGACAGGTACATTACAGTTGCACTTCCAAAAAAAGTAATTTATTCTTTTAATTGACAAATAAAAACTATATAAAATTATCATGTTCTAACATGATGTTTTGATGCATGTAAACATTGTGGAATGGTTAAATCAAGCTAATGAACATTAGCATTACTCACAAACATCATTTTTTTTTGTGGTGAGAACACTTTAAATTGATTTTCTCAGCAATTTTTAAAAATGCAATACAGGCCGGCCACGGTGGCTCACGCCTGTAATCCTAGCACTCTGGGAGGCCAAGGCGGGCGGATTGTTTGAGCTCAGGAGTTCGAGACCAGCCTGAGCAAGAGCGAGACTCTGTCTCTCCCAAAAATAGAAAGAAATTAATTGGACAGCTAAAAATATATAGAAAAAATTAGCCGGGCCTGGTAGCGCATGCCTGTAGTCCCAGCTACTTGGGAGGTTGAGGCAGTAGGATCGCTTGAGCCCAGGAGTTTGAGGTTGCTGTGAGCCAGGCTGACGCCACGGCACTCACTCTAGCCAGGGCAACAAAGTGAGACTCTGTCTCAAAAAAAAAAAAAAAAAAAAATGCAATACAATGTTATTAAGCATAGTCACCATGTTGTATAGCAGATCTCTTGAACTTACTCCTCCTGCTGAATTGAAATTTTGTATCCTTTGACCAACATCTTCTCTACCCCAATCCCTGGCAACCACCATTCTACTCTCTGCTTCTATGAGTTCAACTTTTTTAGATTTCACATACAACTGAGATCATTTGGTATTTGTCTTTCTGTTCCTGGCTTATTTCAGTTAACATGATGTCGTCCAGGTTCATCCACGCTGTAGCAAATGACAGGAATTTCTTTCTTTTCAGGACCGAATAGTATTCCACTGTGTATATGTGCCACATTTTCTTTATCCATTCATCCGCTGATGGTCACTTAGGTTGATTCCATATCTTGGCTATTGTGAGTGATGCTGCAGTGAACATGGGAGCACAGACATACTGATTTTATTTCCTATGAATATATATATCCAGTAGTGGGATTGTTAGATCATAAGATATTTTAAATTTCTTAAGGAACCTCAATACTATTTTCCATAATGGATATATAATTTACATTCTCACCAAGATTGTGCAAGGGTTCCTTTTTCTCCACATCCTTGCCAACAGTTACTTTCATCCTTTTGATAACAGCCATTGTAACAAGTGTGAGGTGACATTTCATTATAGTTTTAATTTGCACTTCCCTGATAATTAGTTGTGTAGAGCACTTTTTCATATACCTCTTGGCCATTTGTATGTCTGCTTTTGAAACATGTCTGTTCAGGTCCTTTGCCCATTTTTTAATTCAGTTGTTTCCTTGCTATTCAATTGAGTTCCTTATTTATTTTGAATATTGACCTTTTATCAGATGTTTGGTTGCAAATATTTTCTCCCATTTCATGGGTTGTTTCTTCACTCTGTTGATTGATTCTATTGCTATGTAGAAGTTTTTTAGTCTGATACAATCCCACTTGTCTATTTTTGCTTTTGTTGCCTGTGTTTTTGGGATCATATCCAAAAAATCATTGCCCAGACCAATGTCATGGAGCTTTCCCCCTATGTTTTATTCTAGTAGTTTTGTAGTTCAGGTCTTATGTTTAAGTCCTTAATCCATTTTGAGTTAATTTTTGTATATGGTATAAGATAAGGGTCTAATTTTATTGTTCTGCATGTGGACACTGACTGTTTCCAACATCATTTATTGACTGTCCTTTCCCTATTGTGTGTTCTTGGCATCATTGTTAAAAATCAACTGATTGTAAATACATGGATTTATTTCTGGGCTTTCTATTCTGTCCTATTGGTCTATGTGTCTGTTTTATGCCAATATTATGATGTTTTGATTATTATATCTTTGCAATATATTTTGAAAGCAGGTAGGATAATGTCTCCAACTTTTTTTTCCTCAAGATTGCTTTGCCTATTGGGGGTCTGTTGTGGTTCTACGAGAATTTTAGGATTGTTTTTTCTCTATCTGTGAAAAAATGTCATTGGAATTTTGATAGGGATTACATTGAATCTGTGGATGGCTTTGGGAAGTATCAGCATTTTAACAATATTAATTCTTCCAATGCATGAAAAATTTCCATTTATTTTTGTTTTCTTCAATATTTTTCATCATTTTTTTATAGTTTTCATTATACAGGTCTCTCACCTTCTTGGTTAAATTTAGTCCTAAATTTTTTATAGCTATTTTAAATGGGATTGTTTTCTTGGTTTCTGTTTTAGATAGATCATTGTTAGTGTGTAGAAATGATACTGATTTTTGTATGTTGATTTCTATCCTGCAACTTTACTGAATTTATTAGTTTAAACAGTTTCTTGGTGGTCTTTAGGATTTTCTATATATATAAGATAATGTCATCTGTAAACAGACACAATTTAACTTCTTCCTTTTCAATTTGGATGCTTTTCCTGTCTTTCACTTGCCTACTTGCTCTGGTTAGGACTTACAGTACTGTGTGGAATAAAAGTGCAAAGTGTGGGCATCTTTGTCTTATTCTGATCTTAGAGTAAAAGTTTTCAACCTCTCACTGTGAAGTATGATGTTAGCTGTGGGTTTATCATATTTGGCCTTTATTGTGTTGAGGTGCATTCCTTCTAAACCTACCTTGTTGAAAGTTTTTATCATGAAAGGATGTTGAATTTTGAATTTTGTCACATGCTTTATCCGCATCTCTGGAGATGACGGTTTTTATCCTTCATTCTGTTAACTGGTGCATCACATTTATGTATGTTGAATCATCCTTGCATCCCTGGGATAAATCCCACTTGATCATGGTGAATGATCCTTTTAATGTGTGGTTGAATTCAGTTTCCTAGTATTTTGTTGAGAATTTTACCATCTACATTCATCAGGGATATTGACCTGTAATTTTTTTCTTGTAGTCCTCTTTTCTATCTTTGGTATGAGGGTAATGTTGCCCTCATAAAGTAAGTTTGGAAGTATTCCCTTTTCTTCATTTTTTAGAAGAGTTTGAGAATGATTGGTATTAGTCCTCCTTTGAATGTTTGGTGGAACTCAGCATTGAAGTCATTAGGTCCTGGCCTGGGCTTTACTTTAATGGAAGGTTCTTGATTATTGATTCAATCTTGTATTCATTATTGGTCTGTTCAGATTTTCTATTTCTTCCTGATTCAGTCTTGGTAGATTGCACTCTTCTAGGAATTCATCCATTTCTTCTAAATTATCCAATATAGTGATATACAATTGTTCATAGTAGTCTCTTATGAGCCTTTGTATTTCTGTAGTATCAGCTGTAATCTCTCCTTCATTGCTGATTTTATTTATTTGAGCCTTCTTTCTTTTTCTTAATCTAGCTAAAGGTTTGTTGATTTAGTTGATCTCTTCAAAAACTAACTCTTAGTTTCACTGATATTTTTTATGGTTTTTCAAGTCTCTAGTTCATTTATTTCTGTTCTGATCATTATTGTTTCCTTTGTTGTACTAACTTTTGGGTTGGTTTGTTCTTCTTTTTTTAGTTCCTTAAGGTATAATGCTAAGTTACTTATTTGAGATCTTTCTTCTTTTTTGATGTAGGTGTTTATTGCTGTAAGCTTCCCTCTTAGAACTGCTTTTGCTACATATCATAGTTTTGGTATGTTGTGTGTCCATTTTCATTTATCTTGAGATATTTTTTAATCTCCCTTTTAATTTCTTCTTTGACCCAATGGTTGTTCAGGAGCATGTTCTTTACTTTCCATGTGTTTGTGAAGTTTCCAATATTCCTCCAATTATTGATTTCCAGTTTCATAGAATTGTTATCTGAAAAAATACTTGGTATGATTTTAATTTTCTAAAATTTATTAAGATTTGTTTTGTGGCCTACGATATGATTTATCCTGGAGAATGTTCCATGTGCACTTCAGAAGAATGTGTATTCTTTTGCCATTAGATAGAATGTTCTGTACATGTCGGGTAGGTCCGTTTGGCCTAAAGTATAGTTGAAGTCTGATGCTTCCTTATTGATTTTCTGTCTGGATGTTCTGTCCATTGCTGAGAGTGGAGCTGTTAAAGTCTGCCAGTATTATTGTATTACAATCCATCTTTCATTTTACCTCTATTAATATTTGCTTTATATCATTAAGTACTTCAATGTTCGGTACATATATATTTACAGTTGTTATATCTTCTCAATGAATTGATCCTTCTATCATTATATAATAGTATTCTTTGTCTTTTTTCACAGTTTTTGACTTAAAGTCTATTTAATTTGATACAGGTTGAATTCCCCTTATCTGAAATGCTTAGGACCAGAAGTGGTTTGGATTTTGAAATATCTGCATTATGTATTTACCAGTTTATTTTCCCTAATCTGAAAATCCAAAATCTTAAATGCTCCAGTGAACATTTCCTTTGAGCATCATGGTAACACTCAGAAAGTTTTGAATTTTGCAGAATTTTGACTTTGAATTTTGGGATTAGGGATATTCAACTTGTATAACTAGTACTATTCTCTTTTGGTTTCCATTTGCATGGAGTATCTTTTTTCATACCTTTATTTTCAATGTAAGTGTGTCCTTGTAGAAAAAGTGAGTGACTTAAAGGCAACATAAAGTTGGATCTTATTTTTTAATCCATTCTGCCACCGTATGTCTTTTTATTGAAGAATTTAACCATTTACATTCAACACAGTTATTCATAGGTATTGTCATTTTGTTAATTGTTTTCTGGTTGTTTTGTGGATCCTTTGTTCTTTCTTCCTCTCTTGCTGTCTGCCTTTGTGATTAAGTAATTTTTTCTAGTGGTATTAATATGATTTGACTCCTTTTTATCTTTTGTTTATATGCTTTAGGCTTTTTCTCTGTGGTTATCATGATGCTTACAAATAAAATCCTATAGTGATAACAGACTATTTTAAGCTATTAACAACTTAACTTTGATTGCATAAAAAAACCCTCTACACTTTAACTTCATACCTTCATGCATTTAAAACTTTTGATGTCACAATTTACATCTTTTTATATCATTCAACAAATTATTGCAGTTATTATTATTTTAATAGTTTTTGTCTCTTAACTTCCATAAAAAGATATAAGTGGCTCATACTTTCATATTAAAGATATAAGTGACTGCAATGAAAGTATTAGAGTATTCTGAATTTGACTGTTTACTTACTTTTACTAGTGAGTGTTATACTTTCATATGTTTTCATGTTACTAATTAGCATCCTTTTCTTTCAGCTTGAAGACTCCCTTTAGCATTTCTTGTAAGGCAGGTCGGGTGGTGATGTACTCCCTCAGCTTTTGTTTGTAATGAAAGGGAGTTAAACTTGCTAATTCAGAGTGACTTAGTTTCTTCCTTTTGGCTCAGTGTTTGGGATTAACTGAATTCCTTCGGGTGAGTGCTGAGTCTTGCTGAAATTTTGCCCTGACCCCTTCTGCTTCCAGGCCAGCATCTTGGTGCAGGAGAGAGCATGTCTTTCCTTCCAGTCTCAGATTCTTGTGTTATTCTTGGGGTCCTCACTGTTATCTACCAAAGGGCCACTGGTCTAGAAGGATCTCTTGTGGGAGGGTCTATTGCTTAAATTCATGTTCTTGCCATCTGTTGCTGGTCCCTGGTACCAGTTTTAGGCTTTGCTGGCCCACTAGTCATCTTAAAACATCAAGTGACCCACTTGGATACTTAGAAACTTGAACCCCTTGAACACCAAGTACAGACCTGGTTAGGGATCTCACTTTTTACATATCTACCTATAGACACACTGTCCCCTGATTTCCATTCAGGTATCCTACCAGATGAGAAACTTGCCTTGCAAGTGTGTTCTTCTGTTCTGGGGCATCCCCACAAATGTATTAGTGGTTATGACTGGTTCTTGTCCTTGCAAAGATGGCCCTGCCATGTTTCAAAATGGCCAGGACCCTAGCCTCTGAAGTGTTTTCTCAGTTCTGCCTCTTTCTCTGCCACTATTGTAACGTATACATGATATAAGTTTTCCAAACATATAGTTTTCAGTGTACACTTGAATGTATGTTGAAAAGAAAGGCTGCAAAGTAATGAACTAAGCAACGATATTAAAAAGTTAGATAATGATGAGCAAAATAAACCCTAATAAAGTATTATTGTAAAGAAGGAAATAATAAAGATTGGGGAAGATTAATTAGACAGGACTTTTTCTGGCCATGATAAAGTAACTGGTACCAGACAAGCCCTTTCACCACATATAAATATAAAACTGAAAAAAATATATAAGCCTACTTACTTATAAAACAAGAGACAGTTCAGGACTATTATACCTAAGAGAGGAGAAATATACTATGTGAGCCCTATGACTGCCTCAGCTTCCAGCCTGGGGGCATTTTCTAGCATCGTGAGACCTGGGAAGTAGTCCAGCCTTGGACTGGCTCCACCTTGTTATTGATTCTTGTAGCTGAGGATAATTATTTCAGAACAATTATGTAATCTTCCTCATTTTTCTTTAAAAACCTTCGTGTTCCTTTACCTCCCTGAATACGCACACAGTTCACTGTGGCGCGTGTATCCCCATTGCAATACCTATTCCCGAGCAAACATCCTGTTCTTTTAGAGAGTCTCTCTGTTTGTTATTTAGGTTGAGTTGGATGGGACATTGTTGTCTTTTCCATATTTCCTTCTATATCATTCAGTTTTTTCATGTGCATGGATTATTTTAATTAAATGTTTTAAAATGAAATAATCCAACAGTAAAATGTGTTTTGAAGTAGAGATTGAGGGAGAATGGAGGGGGACAGAGGAGGCCGCACAGCCACTGATGGGGTGCCAGGTGCAGCCCCAGAAAGGGGAGCTAGCAATGAGCTGCAGAGTTCCCAGAGGGGCTCTGGTGTCACAGGGCCCCTGGTTGTACTCACGCCTGAGGCCCACCGCTCATAAGCCACCTTTGGCACACCAGGGAGCACCCGCGCCAAACTGGGCTTGGATCACAAATCTGTGAAGACAGGGAATATGGGGGGACTTAAAGATTGACTTAAATTGTCTGGGATACATTTTGTCCAAGAACAGATGTGCTGGTGATACATAACTGGTCCTGGTTTCGTTTGAAAGGTACCCCTACTGATAGTGTCTGTGGCAGGCAGCACGTTTTTGGGGTAGAAATCCTATTTTTTATACTCCTGACCAGGTTGATTCAATGATTCAGGCGTTAGCCATTGGCCACCTAGGTCTAGGAGAACTTGCTCCCAGAGCAACAGGAGGGCCTTTTCTACCAGACACGGGAGACACACAGGAGGGTGGATGAGAACAGCCACAATCTCATGCCCAGGTTCCGCTTGGGAAAATGTAAATTAATTTGCAAATGTAGAGTCAGGAACTTGGGAGGTTCATCACTGTTGCTGATAACGACACAGAAGAGACGAATACAGAGAGGACTTGAGCTCTAGTTTTGGGATCAAAAACCTGGGTCCGGGTCCCAACTCTGCCTCTTATTAATGGTTTATTTGTTCATATCTGAAAGTCAGTGTCTCCAAAAAAGAAAAAAGCAGAGTGATATGAAGCATGCAAAAAACACTGGCTTTAGAATTTGACAGCCTTGGATTTGAATTCTGGCCTTGCTACATTTTGTGTGATTTTACCCTCTCCAAACGTTGGTTCACTCTATGAAAAAGGGCATAAGAGTTTAAATGAGATGAAGTGTGCAAAAACATCCAGGACAGTCTAGTGTCTATTCCACCAAAACAGGTGAGAGCTAAGGAAGTAAAAATGAAATAAAATTATGCCTACAAAAATGAGGTAGGAAAAGGAAGGTGGGAGGGGAGGCAGGGAAGCCTGGGAGTGAGAGGGAATCACATGTTTGGGGACATGGCTGGTGAGAATGCTCTGAGTTACTCTTTGTTTGAGCAAAATTAAATGTCCATCAACTTCATTAAGTAAGTATATAATATATGATGAGTCACTACATATTTTGGGGTACATTTGCTGCTGCAGCCATGACTACTCTACTATTCGTGACAGCTGGAGCTACGGGTAGTGGAGATTGCCCAAGGAGAGTGTGTGGAATAGAAGAGGAGAATGACTTGGCCAGAGCCCCATGGAATGCCTGCATGGGCAGAGCGGTCAGAGGAAGGGAAGCCACCCAGATGTCTGAGGAGTGGGCTTCATGATCTCACAGAAGCCAAGGCAGGAAAGCGGCCCACTCTTCAAGAAGGAGGAGGAGTTCAGTAACATCAATGGCTGTTAGGGCCATGAGATGACTGAGCTTTATTGATTGGATTTAGCCAAAAGGAGGCTTTGATGACCTTGTCAAGACAGTGCAGTGGTGAGGACAAGCAAAGTGGCCGTGGTAGGGACCAACAGCCAGGGAGAACAAGCAGACGATGTTGGCTGAGAAGGGCTCAGTGGTACCAGGGGAGAAATGTGGCTGTAGGCTGATGTATTTTCTTCCTTCTTTCTCCTTTATTTCTTTATAGTTCTGGTTCTCCTTCCTTTCATTCTTTTCTCTTTTCCTGCCTTCTTTTCTTTCCTTAAGTAGAGACCTATGCATGTTTAAGTTCTAACGAAAAACAGAAATTGAAGATATAGCTAAATAATTTCCAAAACTCTTGTTTACTGTCCAGATGATTTTCTCATGGAATCAATTAATTTCTGGCCAAATGGCTCCACCTGGCTGTCCCTTGGGAACTTGAAGTTCAGCGTGTCTAAGATGAGTTTTGCTGTCTTCTCCCAGTCTCTCACTTCTTTTCTTCTCCTGACTGGCACCACCACCCACCCTCCCAGTGGACCATCCCTCTCCCTCCCCACCCATAGTGCTGTCCTACTGCCTCTTAGCACCCTGACATCCATCATTCATTTTTTGCCACTGCCACTCCTTGGCGAATGTCCTCACTGTCTTTCCCTGGGACCACTGGGAGTCACCTGAATGGCCACCTTGCTGCTAGTCTCCTATCCTCCAGATCTTCCCAAAATTAAGCAACTTTATCTTTCAAGGAATTCTTCTCATTCTTAATCCCAGCTGTGGGAAAAATTGTGCAGTCTTCCAAGTGTGGCAGATGGCTTTCTTGTCTTGACCTTTGTCCATTGGTCTTCCTCACCTTGGAATGGCGCCTTACCCTGTGCCTCAGATCCAACTCCAGAACGGATGACCGCTCCCTCTCTTTGTTCCCAGTGTTCCAGACTCTCTCTTCTGATCTGCTTTCATATATCTCTTTGTTCTCTCTGTCCTAGAGAATAAGCTCTATGGGGCAGAGATGCTATTTTATTAATCGCTGTGTCTCCTAGTCCAATAGCAGGAACTTAATGAATGAACAAATAAACGATATGAAAACGACATGGATAAATTCAGTTTTTAGCACTGATTCCTCATCCCACTTTTATTAGCCATAAAGCCACCAAATCCTATTATCGCTATCTAGGCCACATCCTGTCATTGACCCATAGGATATCATCATAGAGCTCATAAAATGATCTGCTGTGTTGCCTACGTTTCCCAAAATTTGCCCCCAGGAACCACCAGTCTTTTAAGATGTTATGTGAGAGAAGGATCTCAATGTCAAAACAGGTTTTGGAAACAGTGCTTACTCCATTCCCCTCTTGGAGTTATACAATGTATCTTCAAGACTCTGAGAAGTTTTATAATAAAAAAGTCTAATTTGTTGCCCAATATTTCCCAAACCTATTTGAAGCCGAATTCTTTTTTTCTTCAAGCTTTAATGTCTCTCAGAGCTGGTGAACACTGTCCTATGATTGTCTTTCAATTTACTACCATGGTGGGATTATTCTAACATCCCACTTGAACCTTATGCAGAGACTCTTGGTGTAATCTTCTGAAAACAAGATGGCAATGACAGTTTTTACAATACACATCTATTTTCTAAATAAACAATGTGGTTAGAGTTTATGATATGTTTTATGAATTAGTGATTTTTTCTCAATTAAAAAAATCTATGCCTATTAAAGAGATTCCCTTTATTTTATGATGTTTAGTTTTTTTGTAGAAAACTTTTTGTTCCATCTTAACTATTTGAGGATTAATGAAATGATATATAAAAGTTATTATTTTGATTTCTTAATTGAAATGTAAGTTGGTTAAAATCAGGCCTTACTTCCTCTTGAGGATTCATTTCAGGCACCTTAAGGAAAGGCAAGTTAAATTATTTTCCAACATGCTCTGGACGGTGAGCTTCCAACCTGAATATGTGATGTTTTCAAATGTGAGATTTCAGAGTCAGAGACTTAGGATGTATCTACACATGCATTCTAATGCATATTTCTTATTTAAAAACACTTCATCATCCAAAAATCCATCTGTCTAGTTGATTTTTTCAGGTGAGCTTATATTAACACAATGTTAAATGAGCTTCCTTTAATACCCATTAGTATTGCCTTTTCTGAAAGCTTAACGTGAATCTCAAGTCCTGTTGTGGAGCTGGTATTTACATGCACAATTTCACAGTTTTTCCAAACTCAGTTTCCTAAGTATTTGGACTGATTAATACTATGAACGGCCATACTTTCAGCCATCTGAAAACTCATTCTCAGGGCATGTCATCTGAGTAAGGATGATGCCAATAGCTTCACACATCACATCTGTACAAAGTTTTTTGATGTTTTCTAATGGAGATTTCACAGTCATAAAATATCTAAGTGGAAATATTTTTAAAATCAGTCTGTCTGTCACTGTATCTGAGGTATATAATGAACTCCACTGAAGAAATGTCTGCCAACAACACAAACTGAGGATCTTTCAGATTATGTCTATATAATACCTGCAAGGGCCATAAGTCATAAATCAACTATTGCCCTGGCAAGTTTCCTTTGCGAAGTCGTTGTGTTGGCATCACCAACTCATGACAGGCTGGTCAGAAGCATATCTGAAAACGTCAGTGGAGTAATAATTAGCAACTGCGTCAGGCGTCTGAGCCCATTTTGATAATGTGAGATCATGGCTTTCTTGCTCTTGGATGAAGAAGAAAGAATAGTTTTTGGAACCACAGAGATCCTAATTTGTTTTCCCATTTGAGTATGGGGAAAGGCATTATTAAATCAAAACATTCAAAATAGAGGGGTTCAGAAAATATGAATATTCTAAGCTGATAACAAAATGAGTCATTGGGATTTCCTCAAAATTACTCAGAGAGCCAATGAATTATTTGAAGACTATCTAGTGATATGTCTAGCAATACAATGGGCATTTTTTACACATGAGAAATAAAATACATAATGCAGTACCTGTCATCAATAAGATTAAGAAGACAGTAACAACTGTACGACACAATTAGAAGAGAGTGTCTCCTGACAGCTGGTGTGCTATGGAATGTCAAGTGGCATGATATGGGCATAAATATTTAGGAGTTAAGAGAAACAGCAAAGTTTAGGAAAGAAGCATGAGGGAGGTGGGAGGCGGTGAAATTTGGAAATGGAGAGAATTTTGAACAATAGTTAACATTGATTGAATTCTTCCTTTTGTCTGATACTATGCTAAGCAATCAATTTGCAGTGTTTCACTTATTTGTCCCTACAGTCCTACACAGCTGATTCTGTTATTGATGCCCATTTTGGCAAAGGGGAAACTAACTCAAAGAGAGTAAGTGATGTGTCTAAGACACATAGCCAATAGGTGACAGAGGTGGAATTCCAGAGCAGCTTCTAGAAGTTGGTCACTTAACCACCTTGCTGCAATAGACAGTTATGCTGATATAAAAGGTGTGGGTGTAGATGTGAATATGAATATAAATGTATAATCATAGAATAGACATCATGGGGGCAGAAGACAGTGATAAGTGAGAGCATTTCAGATTCCAGAAGAATTGAGCATAAGTGTAAAAGAGGGAATTGGCATGACTTGGGGATAGTGATGAAAACATGTGACTAACTGAATAAACAGGGCTTATCTTGGGAGGGCTTGGATGATGGGGGGATGGTTTGGGGGACCCCAGCGGGCAGGTCAGTGTTAGCATGTGACAAGGAGTTTTGGTTGGTCTGGAACAGAGATTCGGGTGTATACTGGCTTGTCAAGTAGGTGACCACCGTACTTTGTGGGCTTTGGACACACAGAATCTTCAGGGACACGAATACAGATGCCCAGGGGTGATCCCTGATTTGACTGGAGCCCAGGAGACCTGTGGGAAAGAACTTGACTTCTGATTGTACTTGGGGTCAGACATATGCAGACCTGAGGGATGCACTGGAGGTAGGAGCCATGGAAACCTGTGGGCTGAGCCTGAAGGGCAGCTCATCCATCCCCTCGAAACTCCCCACAGTGTGCACAGGTGAATGTGAATCTGCCATTTCTGGCCTCCCCAAGCCTCCCCCATGTGCACATCGCCATTCTAATTCTCTGCTTTCCAATGAGATGATCGCTGGGCTCAAGCCAATTGCTTCATCTGGTCCCTGACCAAAGGAGCCATGATCTGTTCTCTTTCTGGATACTGAAAAGACATTCAAGGATGATTTCTAACCATACACTATTTTCTCCTTGTGCTCTGACTTAAGGACTTAACCTGTGAGTGAGGTGCAATTCCACAGTACAAATGAGACATCTCCACCCACCGTTGTCTTAGAGATTCCTGGAAAGGTATGAAAAGTGCAGAAACCTGTCAAAATAGTATTTGGGATGTGCATAAAAGTCAGCTCCTGGAGGTTCCCAGAAACGAGAGTGTGCAAGGTCAGGGTTTCCTGTAGGAGTGTGCAGGGGTGTACTGACAGCTACTGAGGTTCACATGGAGCTGTCCAACGGGCTGCATTTGTGAGCCCAGGCTGATGCCCCAGAGAGACAGGTTATTAAACACAGACTGTTCTGAGGTACATTCAGGTGTGTTGCGGGATGTGTACACACAAACCTTATACATCAAGTGTGGTTGCATTTATTAAGCAAAGGCAGTAAATCTTTTGCAGCAAGATCACTAATTAACACCAATGATTACAATAGTAAAAGAGTAGAAGAAACATAAATACTTTTTTTTCGGTCATAACCTTCTTATAAGACTTGCCTTGGGGAAGTATGATTGATCACCATATTGGTAAAACTTGTATCTTTTCCCATATAAAGATGAATGCTTATTTCAAAGCAGAAGAAAGCCATCTTCCCATGTCCTGTATGCTAAACCCAAGGTCACACTCATGGCAGTGAGCACACAGGCAACTCCCGACTTACAAATAGTTGGGCTTCAAGAGTACACTTGCAATTTGGGTCTCCGGAGCATAGAAGCATTTCCCCAAAGAAACAATGCTAAGAAGGAGGCCTCAACTCTCAGGCAACCTCATAAAACTCTCTTTAACTTCCTGCATTCTGAAGTGTACCGAGAGTGCTTCTGCCACTGTGAGGCCGAGGCTGCAGCAGGCCCAGGGAGGTGGCACTGGAACTGGAAGTAGGAGACTGCCGTGTCCTTCAAAGGAAGGGCTCAAGGGCATGATCATTTTTGCAAAGTTTTTCAGAGTTGGTTGTCCTACCAGTATGTCATTACTTAAAAACGAGGGAAAAAAAGGAAAACACTTTTTATTTTGAAATAGTTCAAGACTCACAAGAAGTTGCCAAAATAGTACAGAGAGTTTCCATCCACCCTCTCCAGTGGCTTCTTCAATGATCACGTCTTACAGAACCACAGTGCCTTGTCTAAACCGGGAAACTGGGGTTGGTACAAAGCTATTTACTCAGGTAGAAAGCTTATTTGGATTTGATTAGTTACCTTTTTTCCCCTAAACAAATATAATGCCTTGGAATTATGAGATCATTTCGTTTTTCAAGTACAAATGATAAAACTATTTTTGCAACAAAAGCTTCCATTTTTCACTGTAAAAAAAACCTGACAATGTTATTTGAGTGAAGACTGAGTACGTTTTATATTGATATAAATTAATTTTGATATTAAAAAGGCAAAGATTTTTAAAAATTGTATAATATACTATTTTGTAACTAAACAAATACCTTGAAGGATTTAAAAAATTAATCTGAGTCAGCATATTTATCGTAGTGTGTGGAGCTGGGTCCAGTCTCCTCACTATTGCTGTAAACTTGAATGAAGTCCTTTCGTTGAGTCACTTAATTTCTTTAGTCCTTAATAACTTGATCGTAAAGTAAGGAAATTAGATTAAATGGCTTCCAAAATTTCTTTAAGTCAAAAAAAAATCCGACGATACCCTCATGTGAAAGATATCATATAGGGATCATTGTAGAAAGCATAAGACAGTTTTATTTTTTTTAAATGGAGTTTAGGTGAAAAGAAAAAGTGTCTTGTACTCACATAAAAGTCAGGGGGAAAGTGTGAGAGAAGACGTGAAGGTGGCCAGAGTGTCCAGGTGAGGACACGCACAGGGGACCCAGAACAGTAGGAACAGCGGACAGAGAGTGACCAGGAGCCACGGCCTGAATTCCCCGGAGCCACTTCAGCCTGTGTGGCATCTGGACAAATGGTATCAACTTTCCCAAGCCTCAGATCCCTCCCTGCGAAGGGCCGGCAGTCCCTCGTTAGCGTGGTTCCGAGGACTCCAGGCATACAGTATGGACAGCACACGGCAGGGTCCCCGGCAGAGAGCTCCTTCCATGGAACTCCGCGGATGTAAGCGGGAACCTAACCTGCGTGTTAGGTTTGAAGTGAAAATGACATAAAACCTGGTAAGAGATTTGAGCTGGATGATGTGGATGGAACAGGGACCAGCCCGCCTTTGAGGGTGGCAGTTAGCTCACAGGAGGAGCCCTGGTTTCTGAGGAAACCTCTCGAGGAGAACACGTCACTGTGCCTAGGTGTGGCTGGGACCTGGGCACCGATCTGTTAGAAAAAAGTGACTGGGCTGTCTCAGAAAACGCGGGAGAGACACCCACAGTCTCAGCAGGCTGTAATTACAGAGAGCCAGAAATGCGCAGAACAGAGCAGTCTCATCTGTTTTTAGAAAAGTAAACATTCCCACGTAGCTTTATCTCACTGAGAATTTGAGATCAGAATTTAGGCTGTGGATTTCAGGGAGAACCTAAGCCATGGTAACATGAAATGGAAGCAGCAATTTCTTAGTCTCTCCCCACCTTGCTGTTCACACTGGGTCTCATCCACGTCTCCTCCCCTGTCTTTTCTCCTGGTAGTTACAGAAGCGGCTCAGACATAGCCTTGCAATGCTGTTACTCAAAATAAATCCTAAAATTAACTAGACTTTTAATTACATAAAAAGGTAATAAAAAACAGTTAAAATAGAAATATTTATATATATTCCTGCCATTTACATCAAAACTTCCTAGTGGATAGTCTTGTTTCCTTTATCTTATTTCTTTAGGACTCATTACAAAAAGATTTGCTTTTGAATTTTTTGCATGGCTTTCACCTTCTCATGTTTAAGACACGGTTTTGAAACATCACAAAATTAAATATTTCATCTGCCAGCATTCCACAAACTGCATTACAACACCTGCCTCAATGAATATGTACACACTGCACTCAAAATGACCTGGATCACCATCAGTTATACATTTTATCTTTGTATTTAGAGGAAAAGAGAATTTGAACCTGTTTTGTTTTACAATCAGGAAATGGTCCGATGATCTTAATTGTGCTGTATTTTGGAGAAGAGATTATTTATTGGTTTATACTAGAACCAGAAATTCATACTTTTACTACAGTATACACTAGGAAAGAAATAATTTGTAACTTGAAAAATACAAACAAAAATTCATTCCAAAGGAAAGTAATCTGCAAATAGAATGATGACTTTAGTTAAAATTTATTTAAAGTGTCCCATTGGTATTTTTTGCTAAGTGTTCACATCAAACCTACATGGTGCTATATGTGAACCTGCTTATTTTAAGTGCATTTAAAAAAATCAATCCCAGAGAGGAACATTTACTTTTTGAAATCAAATAGCTCCTGGGCCCAGCACTGTGAGCTCAGCATGGGACAGGCGTCCTGAAGCCCTGGAGCCTGGAAGAGTAAAGATTGCTCACATTAAGAAAAAGAGCCTCATCCAAGCCTTACATCCTCACGTGCAATGTCATTTGGGTACCGAGCCACTGAGCAGAGATATGAGGCTCCATATTTTGTGATTTCTACTAACATAAACACACGTAGAAAATTTGAAAAATCTGGGTTTCCAAATTGTTAGAAACCTAATCTCTTTCTCCCATGGCAGATAAAAAGCTAAATGAGAAGAAATAGTTTCTGTATTAAAAACATCGCTAAGTTTCCAAATTTTAAGATATTTTTCTTAATATCTCTAATTAGTAACATTTGCACATTTTATTCAATTAAAAGTGGATCTTGAGTAACTTTCTTCAATTTTTTTCTAATGGGTGAGTGTTCTTGATGGAAACAAATGGCACCAACTGTCTCAGTCTGCTGGGACAGCCATAACAGAATACCATGAACTAGGTGGCTTAAACAATAGACTTGTCATTTAATTTCTCGCAGTTCTGGAGGCTAGAAGTCTGAGATCAGGGTGCCATCACAATTGGGTTCTGGGGAGGGCTTTCTTCCTGGCTAGCAGACGACCACCTTCTCACTGTATGCTCACATGGCAGAGAGAAAGCAAGCTCTCTGGTGTCTCTTCTTATAAGGGCACTAATCTCTTCATGAGGGCCCCACCCTCAAGACCTCATCTAAACCTAATTATGTCTCAAAGGCTGCACCTAACAAACACCAACACATTGAGGGTGAGGGCTTGAATATATGGATTTTGGGTAGACACAGTTTAGTCCCTAACACCAACACAGGCTAAGAGAATAGATGTGCTGGGAAAATAAAGGATAGTGGCACACAGAGTCGACAGGAAGGCTGGAGAACCAGGGTCAGAAGGTAGACAGGGGAGAGGCCAGGCAGCAGGAGCCCACCCCAAGAGCATGCCCAGAGTGGGCCCCAGGAAGAGGAGGCCCCTGCTGGTGTTCCTATTCCTCGGCCATAGACTGTCATCAGTACCATAGACTGGGGCACCACACTGCCCTTGTAAATAACCCCTCAACTGCTCCTGCCTCCCTGCATCTCTCCCTCTAGACACTAGAATCACCCTATTATTTACCCAAGGACAACCGCTACCAACACTCCAGAGTACCTCTCTCCACACCACCTTTCCTGCATGTGCACACTGGAAATGTCATTCAGTCCACAAATACTTGCTGAGTGCCTGCAGTGTTACCGCATCTACTTGTACTCAGGATCCAACAATGAATTTCTATGGAGAGCACATATATGTTATTTTACAAAAAAATGGGATTGTATAGAATGAACTGCTAGAGCTGGTATGTAAATTGTTATTCCCTGTTTGCAGTTAGATAAGTGCAGAAATCGGGAGTAGACATTTAGAAAGGTTTATACCAATCTGACACCACCACGGCACCCTGGTGTGTGGCCAGCGGCTTCATCTCCATGAACAGGAGTAGAGCAGTTCCAGTGTTGTGAATTCACCTCAGGGTGCGTGTATTATGAGCTGCACACTGGTCATGCCCCTATTGATCTGCAACAGATTTGAAAACCTAGGTTTTCAATCTAACAGACAGACAGACAGAAGTCAGATCACAAATGGTTGAGAAGAACCGATATCAAATGTGGGTTTTGCAACCCGTTTCTCTTACAGAACATGCTGTGAGCATCATTCCTTTTCAAGAAATATGCCTCTATAACAATTTAAATCAAGGTGTTATTCTTCAGTTTTTAAGTTTGATTAGTTGAGAGGTTTAAATCAAGTTTTAATTGATGCCTGCGACTTTCCTGAGATAGCCTTCTCACATTTGAATATTACATTAACATGACTTACGTACAATGTCATTGAGATTCAGAAACAGTGGATCTCTCTTGAATGCTTTTCCCAGGGGAACCATTACCAAACCGCAGAAGGTACCTCACTAAAAGACAATTTCATCCATAATGAGGTAATCTAATCTTTGACAAAGCTGACAAAAACATACACTGGGGAAAAGAATCTCTTTTCAATAAATGGTGCTGGGAAATCTTGTCTTGTTTTCAAACTCACAAGTAGAGCACTGAGTCTTTCACCATTAAGTATAATGTTAGCTATAGGTTTTTATAGATGACTTTTAGCAAGTTTCAGCAGTTCCTTTATATTTTTGTAGTTTGGTATGATTTTTATCAAGAATGGGTGTTATATTTGCCAAATGTTTTCCTGTTTATTGAAATAATATTTTTACTTTTCTTGTGTTAATATTGTGTAATAACTTGATTGAGTTTGGAAAATTAAGCCAGCATTGCATTTTATGAAATACTCCTACCTGATCATTGTGTCTAATCATGTTTCTATGTTGCTAGATTAAGCTATCTATTGTTTCTGAGAATTTCTGTGACTATATTGGTAGAGCATATTTGTCAATCGTCTTCTTTACTTGTGAATTTTTTGCCTGGTTTTGGTATCGTGGTAATATTGGTTAATAGATGAATTGGGCAATGTTACCTATACTTCTGTTCTTGGGAGTTTTTGTGAAGAATCGGTAAAGACACTTCAGTAATTGATAAAATTTACTATTTAAGCAATTCAATAGTGGGCTTTTATACATAAAATATTTTAATGAATATTTTATGACTTTATGTATTCTATTCTTCATATATTTATTTATATAATCTATTTCTTTAGTTTACTTTTCTAATTTGTACATATCAAGATATTTGTTTTTCCTTTGTAATATTTCATGGAAATAGATTTTCTAGGCAGTTGACATAGAAAACTCTGGAATAATAATATAGAATGTGGCTTTAGCCCAATCAATGAATGACTCAAAATTTCCTCTGTTGCAGAATGGATAATATGTTTATAACTGTGGTCCTTAAAACTTATATTTACTCTTTGAGATAATGGGCTGCTAAATATAAAGCAAATTAGTAAAATTG
>CAUYSK010057672.1:0-30619 GCA_963575035.1 Avahi laniger
CTTGGCCGATGTAGTTTTTCAAATGCATCATTTTTCTGTTGATTAAAATGTTAGAAAATTTGAATAATTTACAGTCAAAACTAAGGGACTGCAAGATATTTGAAATAATCCCAAGTATTTTACCTATGACAAAGTCATACTTTGATTTTTGAAGTTAAACTCATACTTTACTACTTGCATGGAGAAATTGGTGGGATACAAAAATATAGCTAGATAGAAGAAATAAATTCTACTATTATATAATAGTACAGAAATTATAGTTAGCAATAGTTTATCGTATATTCTAAGTAGCTAAAAGAGAAGAATTATAATGTTCCCAACATAAGAAAAGATAAATGTTTGAGGTGATAGATATCCCAATTACCCTGATTTGATCATTACATATTGCATATGGGTATCAAAATATCACATGTATCGCAAAAATATTTACAACTGTTACATAATAATAAAAATTCTAGACCATGATTAAAATGTGCCTGAATATGCCAATTGGAACATATGCTAAAACCCTGTGGTGTCCTCTAGGTCAGTGGTCCCCAACCTTTTTGGCACTAGGAACCAGTTTCATTGAAGAAAATTTTTCCATGGACTGGGGTGGGAGGGGTGGTTTCAGGATAATTCAAGCACTTTATTGTGCACTTTATTTCTTTTATTATTACATTGTAATATATGATGAAATAATTATACAACTCACCATAACGCGGAAGCAGTGGGAGCCCTGAGCTTGTTTTCCTGCAACTAGGTGGTCCCATCTGAGTGTGATGGGAGACAATTGATTTACTGTGGGCTCTATGCAGTCAAACCTCTCTGCTAATGAAAATCTATGTTTGCAGCTGCTCCCCAGGACTAGCATCACGGCCTCAGCTCCACCTCAGATCATCAGACATTAGATTCTTATAAGGAGCACGCCACCTAGATCCCTGCCATGCCGAGTTTACAGTGGGGTTTGCGCTCCTATGAGACTGTAATGCTGCCGCTGATCTGACAGGAGGCGGAGCTTATGCGGTGATGCGAGCGATGGGGAGCGGCTGTAAACACAGATGAAGCTTCACTTGCTTGCCCACCGCTCACCTCCTGTTGTGCAGCCTGGTTCCTAACCGGCCACAGACCGGTACTGGAGACCACAGCTCTAGGTTATTATTTCCCTGGCCCTGCACTCTAAGCCATACACCAAGAACCCCTGAAATAATCTAGAAATTCCTATGCATAATAAAATCCTGTCTGAATTAATTTAGCAATAATGACAATTGGAAAATTTATAGACCCTCTTAGTGTTTATATGATTTTTTCAAAAAGAAATGTCAGTTTTCTTGATTAATGAATTTCCAGTCCCAGTTATTGACGCTGTAATATACGTAAGTGTTGAGTTTTAATTTTGGATGGAACATAAGATTTGTGAAATTGGTTATTACATACTCACTTTAACTTAATCATATTCTAATATACTGTCACTTTAATAACATAGTGAAATAAGCTCAGGTTCATGTTAGAATACAGTAGAACTTTCTGTGTAAATTAACACCATAAAAATTATAAGAAAAGTAATATCTTACCCAGAAGAACCAAATAGTTTTAGTTACAAATGTCTATGGATTCACTTCATATCTATATGCTGATGGCTACCTAATCTATACCTGCAGCTCAGTTCTCGCGCCCAAACTTCAGACTCATACATCACCTGCATACTGTTCATCACAATGGGATGTACCTCTTATCACTGAAATTTAACATGTCTATTGTTAGAGATGTTAGAGATTCCCAGATGCTTATCCCAGATATTTATTCTTTTTTTTCTTAATAGTAGCAACTTTGATATTTGGTTAGGCACATTGACACCTGGAAAATAGAACAGTGTCCCTTGTTCATACGAATCACCATATGATTAAGTTCTAACCAATGGAGTCTCTATTTTGGTGGCTAGAATCCTAATGTACACTTCACAGGTAGAATATATATTTGCTAACCACAGCTCAGACCGCCATATTGGACCAAGATGTGTAAGGCATGTGTTCATGTTAGCAGGACAGAATGATAGTAGAAGCCCAGATTCCTAATTACTTTGTGAACTTCCCTATCAGCCACTACCTGCCTACCTCCTTTCTTGTTTTACATTAAACAGAATAAAATTCCATTTTATGTAACCCACTGTGACTCTGGGTTTCCTGTCACTCATAGCTAAATCTGATAATATTACAATATGCAAAACACATATATTGTAAGCAAGGTAAATTGTCATTATCTTTGGGAAAGGAGAACATCTAGAAACATATTTTCCAATTCTCTTGCAGATTCTGCATTTGGAAAAGAAGGAAACTATTTTTACTTAATTTTCTCTAGCAGCATGATTTTGAGATACAAATGATAAATCTAATATTAATAAATCAGAAGGCCAAAGGTTCCAATTAAGGAACTCCTTGTAACAAGCTCTGTGACTTTAAGCAAATGACTTCCATTTTCTTGTTTAGTGGATAAAGACCTGAGCTTTGGTGTCAAACAACTTCAGTTTACTCCTAACTCTGCCTCTTACTAGCTAGGCAGCTCTAAGGCTACACTTCCCCACCAACAAACAGAGACAACGATAGGCCCGAACTCACAGGGTTCTTCTAAAGGTTAAATAAAATAACACAGAGCATCTGGCACCACGCCAAGCACACCGCAACCGCTCCACAAATGTTGGCTACTGTCATTATTTCCTTCTTCATAATGAGAAATTAATTTTAAAATGAGTTGAAAAACCTGTCCAGATGCCTCACATGTGCCTGAGGGGGCAAGAGGAGGAAGGGAAAGCAGAAGAGGCTTCCAGCCTCTGTCCCACCCCCTCCAACAGCAATTCTGCTCCAGACATCAGGGGTTTGTGTCAGGCCTTCTGTGCAAAAAGGGATTCTGCTAGGAAACAACATGTAGAAAAGCGCTCATCTTTGGACCCAGCAGGCTCTAAGAATTTATGAGTCAGGCACCTGCCAATTGTCAGCCATGATGTACACAGTTCAGCACAAAGCTTTAGAACTCTTTCCAAAAGGCCAAATCCAGTTTCGTTGTTGGATCCAGTAATTTATGTGCAAGTACTTAATAATGGCTTGAATGTACTGTGTAATTTGAAAGATTAGTGTGAAATATTATAGATGCATTCATTTATCATCGGTGGTATTTTCTTGATTAGAAAAGTCGAGACATTAAGATTAAGGCTAATTGTCTGAAGGTCAAGGGAAGTTAGCTCTGCTTAACCAAGGGAGCGTCTGTGATTCCAGGGATCGTGACCTGGTGGAGGAAGCAGAGAGGACCAGAAAGTATAGGGCTGAGGTGAGAACACGTGTGTTCAAATTCCAGTTCTGTCGATAACCTACTCAGAGATTTGAAAGTCTCAGTCTTCCTAACTTTTGGTTTCCCTATCTATAAAGTCGGGGTAATATTAAAATTATCTGCCTCACACGGTTGTTGATAAATATCAAATGAGAAAACGTATGTTGGAATTGCGAATATAGCATATACATGCATACACACACACACACATGAACATATGCATACCCACACCCATATACATCAAAGAATATTTTTATTCCTACTGTATGTACTCTCTCTAAATTTTACTAAATGTGACCTGACAAGCTTTTAATGTGAAATAACTAACTTTAAAATGACCATATATTTTTATACAGGCTCAAATGGTAATAAGTAATAACAATAATATTTCTTGGGTCATGTAGTCCTCTGTGTTTATTTAACTCTTCACTTGACTATATTGGACTCAGTATACAGGTGCGCTGGAAGGACAGATTCCATCTCTGGTATTGACTGACTCACCCATTCCTGTGGCCACATGCAAATCATCTAATCTTCTAGCATATTAATCCCTTATATTGTAGAATGCATACAGCAATGCTTTCCGTCTACCAACTCCACAGGTCTACTTCAAAGATTACCCATTGAATATAACATTGTTCCTTGAAAATATAAATTTTACATATTTTAACACAGTAAGACAGCTAATCAGAGTAGCAAAGAACCAGCTAGGCAGACAAAGGAGACATGGTGGGAATGGTATAGCATTGTGATTAAGAGCCTAGGACAGGCTTTGAAGTCCGGTGAACCTGTGTTAATTACCAGTTCTGCCATTTATTACCTCTGGACAAATAATGCTACCTGTCTGAGCCCCTCAGTTTTCTCATCTTGAAAATGGGTATAATAATATAACCATGGGTTGTTATAAAGGTTAAACACACATGATGTTTTAGGACAGTAGTTAGCACATAATACATGAGAAACAAATGATAGCAATTATTATTTCGTCTTGCACTGACTCATGGCTCAACTTTGAACAAAGTGCTAAATCCTCTGTGTCTGCTTTTGCAGCTTCAAAAAGGAGATAACATTTGGCATCTTCAGATGAAAGGTTACCAGATAGTGTGGTACTTTGGATTCCCCTAAGATTAGTTCTCTTATCTTAGAATCACCATTCTAAAAATCTCAAAAATCAACCAACCACACAGGCCATGTATGTACCTGGGAGAAGAAGGCTGGGCTTGCAAGTTCTGGCATGAGTTGGTGTCTCTGCAGCCCATTTTTCTTTCTCAACCTTTTAAAACCTTCCCACTCTGTAATCCGGTCATTTCAAACCTATTCAACTGTGTCTGAATCCGTGAGAATATTCTTCACAGTTCTCATACGTTATCTTCAGTGAGAGCAGACCCAAAAGAGTGTATTTGAAGAACTTCTTAGTGCAGTTCTTCTAAACCCTAACCCTGCTAGAGCCATGAAACAAGCCAGAAAACTCATTTCATCACCTACCATCTTGGAAGACCTGCTCCACGACTGCTCACCCACCCCATTCTCCAGCTCTAAAGCCATCGGGCACACTTATAAATCTCAGTGCTGATATTTGCTATTTTTCTTGAATGTTTCTATTTATTTCCTCTTTATGTTGAAACAATGACATATTTTTGGAGGAAATCAGACAACAATGACAGAATGACAAAGGTCCATTTGACAGTTAGTTACTACAGACCGATAAATTAGTTCCATGAAATGCTGCACTGAGATGAACTTGATTTTCACAATCTAACAAATAGAATCCTTTTTAGAAAACAGAGATGATGCAATTAAAGTGCTATACTCAGCCACCAATCACCTTTTAAATAATATGGAAAAATTAGGTCACTGCTTATCTTATATAAATATGAAGACAGTTTTAAGAAAATTAAATATGAACTCTTTAAATGTTTTTAAAACCTATAAATTAAATCAAAATTATACTCCACTCTTCCTCCCTCAACAACAATGTTCATGATTTCATATTAATCTTTGTATTATCAAGGGGTTTTTTGCCAATATAGTCACATTTTCTCCATATCTGTATATGTGTGTATGTGTTTTTTTCATTTCTGTATTAGAGCATAAACTTTCCAAAGATTCTATTTTAGAAATGTGTTATAGGGAAAAGAACATAGACTTTAAAGCCAGAAAGACCAGGGTCAGATTATAGATCCAAAATTTAACAGAAGCCTGGACGTTCTGTACCACAATTACTTCCTTTTTTAAAAAGTAAAGAGCACAATACTCATCTCTCAAAGTATTACCAAAATTCAATGAAATTGGGGATTTTACAAAATGCACAGTATACAGTAGGTGCTCAACAGATAGTTTTTTCTTCCACACAGGACTTACTACACAACAAGAACTCACTAATAGTTGTTATATGGATCAGGGCTGGTCTTAGATGAAGAAGAATTGTGAGCACATGTTAAATACTTGCAGAACAATCATACATTAACTCAGAGCCTAACCTTCAGTGGAGTCTTCCTTCAGCATCACTATTGACCAATACCAGGGGGTGACATTGGCAGATTAGTTTTACTAAGAGCAAAAAGATTTTTAAAGTTCAAATAAGAGCCCCTTCTCTATTTGATATGAACTACCCAAAAATGTCTGTATCCTCCCTTTAGTTTGCCATACCTTCTTAAGTCACCCTCTTCTCCTTAATCACCACTCTGTTGCATAAACGAGTACTCTTCTACCTCGAAGGGAAAGGTGACTTGGGAGACAGCACCTCCCATTAAGATATAATTATACCAATTTAAATAAAACAAAGGGTCACCTCTTTTCAAATGCCCTATTTCATGTATGCTTTTATTTAATTTATTTCATCCTCACAAATTCCTTTCTTTTTTGTCTTTACACAGTCAGTGCTTCTCAAACTTTAGGGTGAATAAGAATGATATTGTGTAAATTTTTAAAATATGATTCTCATGTCTGAACCAGAGAGTCATTGAAATTTCTGGGCCGAGGGCTGGCCTCATCTATTTTGAGTAAGCACTCACGACTCTAATGCAGGGGGTCGGTCCATGGGCCACACTTTGAGAAACAAACGGTGCTTACTCTATTTAAAGTAAAAATTAAAATTGTCCATTTTGTTTCATTTCAATATTACTCATTGCACCTTCAGCTGCCTAAATGTGTGTAGATGTGAATGCCTAAAAATTCAGTCTGCTTATCTTTAATTCGTAACAGTCATGCTGTTTCATATAGTGAGCATATACCCCCAACATCAATAAATATATTTGATAAATATGAAGTATGGTCTTCTCTTCCCAAACCTCTTCCTGATAGTTTTCTTTAACCTTCTGTTGTGTGTGTGTGTGTGTGTGTGTGTATTTACAAAATTCATGTGTCGATCATCGCATGCTCAAAGAATAGTATAAAATAAGAGTGTGGAGAAAATGGCAGCATCAGAAGAATAACGTTTACCTGCTCCAAATTTTTCTTACCCTTAAATTCTAAAAAAGTGACTCTCATTCAGGTGAAATGAGGGAGGAAGCTATCAGGAATATGAGTGAAGAGGGATGAATGTGCTATTTAATAGAACTTCCTGCCTGTTTCTTATATGCTTTCCCAATAATAAACCAACGTCCTTAAAAAGAAATTATCTACTTATATCCCATTATTTCAATTATAACTCTTTCTTGAGAACATTCCTATAGGCACACTTACATCAGCAAATGTGCATAATAAACTTAATCTCTTTCCCATTCTAGCCCATTCTCATAACATTTCTTATCATCTACACCCACTTGAACATAGATGTGCTTCATCTTTTATACAATCTTCAGATCAGGAGGACGCTTTTGTTCATTGGTTGGTTAGTTTTGTGCGTTTGGTTTTTTTTCCTGAGAGGTAACTTGCATTTACTCTGAAGTAGGATTTTGAAAATTAGGCATATGGTTTGCTTCAAATTAGAAACTACACTCAGAAAAATTCACTCCAATATCTCCATATTATAGCTCCTCTATATATTTAGGATTAAATTCTGACTTACTCAGATCTAGCATAGACAAAGCTTGGAATGTATTCAGCATGCTGAGTCTGTTAGAAGCTTTCTTGAAGCACTGTTTTCTATAGTAACATTCTTAAAGAAAATGAGGGAAAGAAGGTAGGATACAAAACCATCATGGATTATAAAGAAATATTTACAAAAGGCAGCAAGCCTTGAGATGTCTGACTAAATTTGTTAATATCTATACCTCTTAGTGGCTTCACTGACATTATAGAAGAATATTAAACTTCTTATAATAAGTATGTAGAACGAACTTCGTATCAATGATAAAACCCAACCGTTTTTCTTATTAGATGAAGACCACAGAATCTACTGGGAGTTTAATATTTCTCAAACTTTTCTTCTCAAAGTAGAAATTAATCAAAAATGAGATGCCAGTATGTAAATCAGAGAAAATAAATTTTAATCTGAAGATAAGATTATTTTCAGAGTCAAAACTGGTACCCTGAAACCTTGTTACTACTTGGTTTCTAACTCTGGAAGAAAACCACCTGAAAATGACCATGACTTACCTATTAGAGAAGTCGATTGTGGCCAGGCACGTCATTGGATTTATTTTTAAAATCCGACTATAATAATTTAGTCATACTAACTTCTTAAATTGCTTCTGATTCTTTAAAAACATCTACAATTTTTAAATTTTAAACCACTTACGGAAATAAACATAATTTTGATCAACATAATTTCACATTTGTTTTTTTCGCTTGTATACTTTCTGATATAAGAATATTTCTCCATAAGACAAATAAAGCCCAAGCTACAAATACATTCTGTTTTTCTTAAAACAAACAAATAAACAAACTAACTCAACGATAGCTGTCAAGCACCGTGCACATTTACATTTTGTAGAACCCTCTAACAGTATACAGAAAAACACCGTGGGCTAGGGGTGAAAGGATAGGGAGCGCTAATACAGAAAAGGTAGAAATCTACGTCTTGACATAACTTCATGTAAAATCTCAAGCATATTTCTCTGTATTCAAAATAATAATAAACTGAAGATGTACACATCCCTTGATGTGGCTTATGCCATTTTAAATCACAAGTCACCTTAAGACAGAAAGAAAAAGGGGACTCACCGATACATTGCTGACCAGCAAGGAAGAGTCTCGTGAAGACTGAGGTCTACGACCAAGCGTGTGCATCCAGCTCTATCAGTGACTTCGCAGGCTGGATTGAAGTGAAGAAAGAAGTCACTGATGATCTGAACAGAACCAGTCTGACGAGTCTTGACTAGTGTTGTGGGGACTGTTTGTGTGACTAGTAGGACAAAGACTAATTTTATAGGGAGCAAGAACAAAAATAAATTATAAGCACTTTCTAGGAGTGGGGACTCAAAAACTATCATCTTAAGATAATTTTTTAACAAATACTAACATAAACCAGATTTTTTTAGAAGTCAGATGTATAAATCTAGAAAGAAATTTTACAACTGTCTTGCTCAGCCTCCTCACATTTGCGGTGAAGAAAATGAGGTTTAATTAAGTTAAATGGCTTAGGCAAAAATCACATGGTTAATGAACTGCCAAACCAGGACTAACACCCTTATCCTTTAAACTAATCTGACACATTTTCCACTTTGTCTGCATATAATAAATGTTTTCCTTTGGTATTAACTATGTCAGCTCTTGAAAATGCATTAGAGATTAGAAAAGCATTATTAGCTTAAAATTATGTGGCATTGTTTTTTTCTAGAAAAGTCAAGTAGTTTACAAATATTAACCCCCAATTGACACAGTACATTTCTTTCGTCATACTGGCGATAGGCATATCAGCTAACTCTGGATCACTACTGTCTAATTTCTGGAAAATAAATAATGCATATTTTTTAAATGTGTGGTCACACACTGTATGCAAATATCTGTGTGTTTGTGTTAGGTTTAATCTTTAAATTGCCTTCTCTACTCCCCGTAAACCAGATCAGGCGTTTCTCCACAGTGCTCTCAAGGTGTCATAACATTTACCTCATTATTCTGTAATAGAATTTTTGCTTAATTGTATTTCAACTGCGCTAGGCTGTGAATTCTTGACAGACAGGAATTCCTAGCATAAATGGGCTCTCAAAAATACACATGAAAAGGACAGAAGGAAGGAGGCCGAAAGAAGGTGTTACGGGTGATCAGCCTTAAAAATCGCCATTAAAAAAAGCAAGCAAATCCTATTTAATTCTACTACGCATCCATTTAGCCAATGGCGCGCCTGAACAGATGCAGAAGTTGGGATTTGTGGTAAAGTGTGGGATTAGGCTACCAAGAGATGGAATCCATCACTAGCAGTAACTCAAGAAACCTCTATGTTAGGGCAGATTGTGCTGGCTCTAGACCCATATCTCCTTTTTATTCTCGTCAATATATCACTTAACAGTGATGAATAGCAAGTATATTTATTCACTTGCAATATACAGGTACTGTCTACTCACTTGAAAATTACAATTTAGTCAAAAATAAAGATGTAACAATAACATAGTAAAAACTTCCGAGTTATGAGATTAAGCTGTTCTTCTTATACAGCCTTTAAAAAATGGAATCTCTGCCAATGAAATCTCTATGTCACTTAATAATACTATATTCTATTTTATACTGACATTCTATGAAAATACTGATTTTTCTCTTGCTTTCAAAGGAAAATAGATTCTTCTTCAATGTAACTTTTGGCCAAGACTTGTCAGACTCATTTTAGAAAAATCTCAGATTTTTTTTCTTTCACAAAATCCAGATTCCAAATTTATGGCCATATGATCCCGTGTGCTTAGGTTTATGTATAACTTGGAAACGTAGATGCAGAAAATGAGATGGCTCCCATGAATTCTTTTAAAAACTCTGTGAGTATAAGCTATAATTTACAGAAAACCAGAGATTAAGGGTGTGTAAATAGAGGATAAGTGTGGATGTCAACCTAAAGATACTGAGATATATAATCATGTCTGTCCTTTCAATATTAATGGCCTTTGTTCCAGGTTGCTCAAAGGGCATTACAGACTATGTCATTAAACTTCATGAGATAGCTCACATTTTAGTAGAAATTTGAAGAATGATGGGGAAAGACAGGGGAATGAAACATTAGACTTTAAATTATACACTGAGTGAATCGTGTCACGTATTTAGGTATTTCTTTGATCGTTATTCTTGGACTAGTAGGATATAAAAGCAAAGTGAATCATTTCAAAATTAATTGATCTATAAGAGAAAAAAGAGACCTTAGAGCAAAAGTTTGTCTTCCATTCAAATTTTTTTTCTTCGCTCTTTTGTTGAAATTGTAAATTTTTGTTTCTTCAATCCTTTTGTCCTAAATTATGATGTGAAGAAAATATTTTCAAAAAGTTACCCTTCTCTCTTGTGCGTGAATCAATTGGTCTGTCTTCCCCGTGCCATTCTGTGCAATGGCAAGAGCAGAGCCAAGAGAAATATATTTGTGGACTTGAGTCTCTTGGAAACCCATAGTTGGTATGTTACATTGCATAACTTGACCACAGGCATTTTTATCAGCCAACAAATTATTCCATAGTCCTTTCTACACTTAACAACATCATAGCAATGAGGCATCTGATGGCCGTAAGCTGCAGAAGTATAGTGCCAGTGTGGCTAGTCATGATGACTTTCATCATTATTTGAATATCTCCTAGCTTGTACCAAGTTCTTTTATGTCTGATAATACATAAATGCCTATGTTTAATAATCTGATTAACTTAAGGAAGCCCTTAAAGTTATACCTGGGTTATGTCTCTGTAATGCTAAAGCAATCATTTTATTGGTCAGTTTATTGGGATGCACATTACAGACTGGCCAATGTTGTTAAACTAGCGAATGAACTAGTTGCATAAATACAGCTATCGTCATTGTGGATCCATTCCCTCTTATCATATACTGTTTGGAAGGTACCTGTGTGCCTTGATTTTTTTAACCTAAGAAAAGAAAGAGCATCAATATAATTATTAAATAATTACCTTTTGTCTCTATCTCATCAAGAAGGGATCGTGTAAAAGTGCTGTCACTACTCTGTCATTGACTCTATTTTTCTTTGTCTTGGATTCTTAGCTAAAATATGATCTGTTTTCTCTATTCCTGAAGCCTGAGAATATAACTTTGAAGTTGAAATCGGTGACAGATTTTTAAAGGAGATGTATTTATGTGGTCGTGTATGTATACTTCCACTGCTTTAGCTTGATCCAAAGGGAGAACTCAAAGTAGCTAGACGAGGGGTCCAATGTTCCTTAGATGAACTTTCTTAAGTGTTACTTCTCTCAGAACTTTATAGAAACAGAATAGGAGACTAGGAGAGTGGCCTTGGAAATCAGAATCTGCTAATAATGAGTGTGAAAAACTCACCTGCCAAATCAACTAGTACACTCACAAGAATAAAAGAGAAAGAAACAGAATAGGAAATAATCTGAGTTCACATTCCTAATAAGGGTCTGGAGAGTTCGTATTATATGTTGCTGATTGAGAGAAGACCATTTCACTTTGTTAAACCAAAGAACCTGTTGACAGAATCTATACTTTGTCAAAACTGAAGAGCTAGATGAAATTTTACACTTTCGTAAAATAAAATACCATGATTTTAGATTAGTGCACTTTGACTCCTTAGTAGATTTGGTGTCGCTTGTATTATTACGCCTCATTGTTTGATTACCTGTGTAATGTATCTCACCGAGAGTATAAACATCACTATTTTATTTTCTATTTTAATCAAGTCTTCCAACCATGATGTGTCAAATCTCATTCTTATATTACTTAATGAAATCTTGGCATGCACCATAAATGTCTATTAATTTTAATTGTTAGAACTTCATTTGTCCAATTTAAAATATCAATTATGAAGCTAACTTAATTATAATCACCTTCTTTACCCCTCAACACAACCCGTGATGCAGGCTGCTTGTTGTTGAGAAGCTGAAAGGAGGTTTGGCTCTGAGATATCCCTTTTCCCTCCCCACTACTGAGCTCCTCTAGTTTGGGGGTCAGAGAGGAGAGACAAGGGTGGTAGAGATCTTACATGATCAGCTACAAGGCCATGTTGGAAGTATCCTAGATTTTCGTCTGGTTCAGTCCAGTTTTATCTACTGCTAACAGAAGATTGTGGTGTTGAGAACTCTTTGGTGATAATGTGCTTCGTTTTATGTAGACAGTGTTCATCTTTACCTCACTCAGTGAGGAATCCCTCAGGGAAAAGCAACCATATCCACTTTGGTCCCCGACACCAGTCTATGTCCCTAACTCCCTCTCCAGCTGGAGCATCCACTCACTTACCAGATATCCTGGACTTTTTCCCTTACCACATGCTGCTTTGCATACAGCCATGATGACTTCTGAGATCATCTTCTGAATCCTCCAAGAGCCACAGAGCAGTAGGATGGGGTGAAGGGAGAAATTTATTTCCTCTCATGAATAAACCCTGGACTATAGTACCTTCCTACTCTGTTAGTGTAAGCTACTCCAGAAAGCTCCCCTCCACCAGAAATCTCAAGACTAGCAGCTGTCTTTGATGCATGAGTGGCTCCCAAACTTCAGGTACAAAATACCCAACTCCCCTAAGGGGACACTCACCACAGTGTTCTCTGCTAGTGGCTCTGGATGGACTTGTGTGTTCAGTGGATTATCCAGCCAGCTGAGTAACAAATTGCCAGTCTCCCTTCTCGCAGACATGCACACAATCCTTAGGCATTCTCCAATGGGCTCCCAGCATTTGGCTTCAGAAAGAAAAATGAAGAATCCCTCTTTTCCCCTTAAGAAAAGGAGTAAACTCTCCCTACGAGCACTATGTTTTCCTAGGGTCAGCTGACTTGCTGGCCTAGCGTGTTGGGAGCTGGGTGCTAGTTGCTGTTAGGAGAGCAAGTTATTTACTTCACCACACAGTATGTCCACCCTTGGGTAGGCTGAGGCAGTTTCTGACTCTAATTTCTGGCATCTCTTTGAAGTTTCTCATGGAAAGGGGGTTACTTAGCTCTTCTTTGCAATTATGAGCAAACAAAAAAAAGTCCCACTCAAATTCCTATAATCCTGTTTACAAGTGTATATAGTTACATCCCTGATTTCAGTAACACTTTATGCTTCTTGAGGTATTCTTTAGCATGATATTCCATCATTTCAGTTGAGTCATTGACTGTATCTATTATTAATTCAACATTATTTGACTTCTCCTCCCTCATCTCCAAATACTAGATCTCACTTTATTCCACCACATTGGCCTTCTGTTTCCTCTTCAATCCCTGAATTCAGTTCTGCCTCATGGCCTTTATTCTTCTGTTCCCACTTTATAGAATTTTTTCCCTTGTTGAGTTTCCCAGCATTCACTCTTTCTGTCCATGTCTCTGCTCAAATATCATCTCCTCATGAGAGTGCTAACCACTCCATCTAAAACAGTATGTCCAGATATTATCCACCATTACTCTCTGTCCCTTTGGCTTGCTTTCTTTTTTTTTCAAAGTATTTATTATTAATAATACTTAATATTATTTATATACATGGGTGTTTTTTTTGTTGTCATTTTACTCCATTCAAATGAAAGTCCCTTAAAACTGAAAACTTTATCTTTCCCTCCTTGGCTCTATCCATGGGACCTAGACAGGATCTAGACACTCACAAATACTTGTTGAATGAATGAATTAGGTTTATTGAGCCATTTCTGTGTATGCAATCTCTTCATGTTACAGTAGGAGATCACTGGTGCCATTGGATAGCAGATCCCCACACTCAAGTAAAAATGGCAATAGGCAACACTTACAAAGTGCTTTCCTATATCATACCTTCTTTCAAGTGCTTCACATATATTTATTGATTTGATCTTCCCAACAATCTTGTAAAATAGGTATTATTATTATCTCCATTTTGCAGATGAGGGAATTGAGATGCAAGGATTTATGTAACTTAGGTTACACACTGGTAGATGGCTAAGCTGAAGTTTGAACCCAGTCAGTCTAGTCATAGTTTCTAGGCTGGGTTCTTAACTGCCATATCTTCATATTGCATCTATTAACTTCTAGACTGGTGGTCTTCATTAAAGAATTTTTAATAAGTTGCTCAACTTAAAGTATTTTTTATAAGTCACTCAACTTAAAACCTAAAATATCATCAGTTATTAATCTATAAGACTAACCAAGAAGCTGGGCATGGTAGCTCATGCCTATAATCCCAGCACTTTGGGAGGCCAAGGAGGGAAGATCACTGGAGGCCAGGGGTTTAAGGCCAGCCTGGGCAACAAGTGAGACCCTGTCTATATTAAAAAAAAAAAATTAATCAAAAAAAGAATATAAGTAAATTATCTAAAATGTCTAAAAGGAGACATTCACTGTTCGACATCCAAAGATACAAAGTCTTACATGCTTTCTTTTTAAAATTGATTTACCTGTAGTTTTATGTAACATCTCATTCTAAAAGCAAGAGATAGAAATGGATCTTTAGTAATATTAACAATTTAATGGATGATAGTATTAAAGTTATTTTTCTAATACTAGAAGTTCCAAATTAATTGAAGTTAAGTGTTATTAAAATCATTTACTTTGAACTGTATATCCTAGCACTGGTTATTTAAATAAGTCCTAGCAAGTTATGTTTGACACATACGTCTTGACACATGAATCTCTCTGTTTGAAAGTCAAAAAATGATTTTGATTACAATAAAGGGAAAGGCTGAGATTGCAATCTCTTTTTTTAATTATCATAGTTGTGCATATGTTTTGCAATCTCTAGGAACCTTCCTCTTATTTATCTTTTATTTCTTATAGAATCTGGCACAATGCCTAGTACAGCAGAGGCACTCAAAAGTTGCTGCAGCATTACTGGAAACATGGCTGTAAAATATGCTGTTCTGCTTGTTTAAAACTGGACCTATGTGAACACCTTTTTGGTTTTCCTCTAAGACCATAAACAAGACTATTTTGATCTCTGGAAGCCACAATTTCCTGTCTCTACCCCAAGTCCCAGTTGACTACAGTAATGTGTTTTCCTACCTATTTGTGGTTTTGTTTGGGCCTAATAATGTTGTAATTAAACACATAAGTGATAATAAGACCTGCCCTATGTGTGGAATATCTGGAAACATGAGATACAAGTTATTAAAAATAGAATCCCCCAACAGTCTGTCAGAATGAACATGCCCTTTATCATCCAAAAAGATTTATGGGAGAATATTCCATACTGAGTCACCTTCTATAGCATTTTATGCTTGATATATACCTGAAAAAGAAGAGAAAGGATGGCCAAAGTTGGAAAAGAACAAATCTAGACAAAACGGGCTTTTGTTTAAATACCTACAGACCCACAGGACATGTGAAAGGCCAGCACAGGCCTTTCTTCATTTGTTTTCCCATTCTTCTGCATTACTCAGCCCTGATGAACTGAGTGTCCTCTATCTCCACCTTAGAGGAGTCCACCAGTGGCTGGGTGTGTCTGTTTCTGAATTACTCAATGGGAAATGAGTTTCACATCACGTTTCATCTTCTACGAGAAATGCCAACATCACCACCACTATCCCATTCTTTTATTGAGGAACAAGAAAGAAAAAATGAACCTACACTTTCTGAATCCTGAAGAGTATAGGCTTTTAATGATGAAGTAAGCAAAATAATCAGTGGAATCGGAAAATGAAATTAAATTTTAATCAATTTCATCCGTAGATTTTTTTAAAATCTCTATTATGTTTCAGTCAATATGGAGTTCCGAGGTAAGGGGGTGGTGGAATGGTTAATTTCTTTCTGCTAGTAGGAAGGTGTAGGAAGAGAAGCACGTAGGGATGTTCTGCACGTGGTGTGGAAATGAAGGGCCAGGAGAAGAGAAAGAACGGGGTGATGATTCTGCCCGGCAGAGTGACTGATTTCTGTGAAGGGAACATAGTTGCTGTCTAATCCACAAACACTAGTCATCAAACTCTTCATGCTTGTCCCCTCTAGATGCGTCACTGTAACAAGCTCCCACAATGAATGCTGTTTTTGACAATCCCTTTACTTCTAAGAAACCATCCTTCGTGGTTGAGCATGAGTAAGTTTTTATTCATATATAGAAAATTACCAGAGCTTCCTTTTCTTTGCTCTCATTGTACCGCATCACATTCTTGAAAGGCTTCCCTGATGCACTAAAGAGACCCTGCATTGTACTTCGCAGGAGGCAATTGAACAATTATTCACCCATTTACTAATTGTCTAAACGTGTTTTTGTGACCTTCATGCCTTTAGTCTCCTTAAAGAGGCTTGTGTCCTTTTTCACCTATGTATCCCCAAGGCCTAGCGAATTGCCAGAAACATAGTTGGCGCTATATAAAGATTTATTAAATGAATGAGTACCTTAACACTTGTGGTTTATGGGTCCAAGATCCTCTTGCAGGGTGCTGGGCCAGGCCTGCCCAGGGGAAGAGTCTACAAGGTTGGCAAGTAAGGATTAGTTCTAGAGTAGGGTGAACTAACTCAGGAGGTCTAAAGCAGAAAAAGCAAAGAGGATTGAATTCAAAGCAAAGTCCTCAAAAAGAATGGAGTTTCAAAGTCAAGGAAATGAAGTCGAAGGGCAGAAGCAGGGTCTTAATTGGGGAAAAAATCTCTAGGCTGTGCCTCTTAAACTGGGGACCTTGTGTTCACAGGGGTATTTGTCAGGGTGCCTCAGAGAACAGGAAGCCATGAGATCAACATGGACCATCTTCCTACAGTGTCAAATTTATTCAATGGTGAGTGATTTAAAACATCCTATTTCTAGTAAACATTGGCAGATAAAATAAAATGAAAAATTTTACAGATTGTAAAATAAAAATGAGATTAAAAATAACTCCATGTTTTCAGTGAACCATTTTATTGCATACATACAAGCCCAAGGTTTATATGCTTTTTTTCACTGCAGTTGAGAGTATTGCAGTACAAATTTTTGAAAAGCATAGGTAGGGTAAGAAACTAGGAAAAACCAAACTTTCGAAGAAATGTATTTATTCGCTGACTACAGTGGTGTGTTCCTGTAGTCTCAACTTCTCGGGAGGCTGAGGCCAGATGATCACTTGAGCTCAGGAGTTCAAGCCCAACCTGGACAACATAGAAAAATTTCATCTCTAAAAAGTATATGTGTGTATGTGTATATAGAGAGAGACAGAAAGAGAGAGAGAGGGAGAAAGAGAGAGAGAGAGAGTACGATTTGAGAAGAATCTTGGGGCAACTGACAGAAATGATATTGGGCTACTTAGCTAAATTTTATTGATTTATTTTAAAGATACTATATGCATAAGAGAAAATATTAAGCAGGTGACTAGATCTTAACTTCTTTTCCACTAAAATCAACTGTTATTCTTATTACAAAGCAATGACTAAAACAATATTTTTTTACAAGTTGATAACTGTTAAAGCCAGGTGATTAATACTTGACAGTTAATTATACTATTTTCTTTATTTTTGGATTTATTTGAAATTTTCCACACTAAAAGGTTAAAGAGACAAAAATAATGCATACTTATTTGCAGAAGACTATTATATATAGGAAAGCAAAAGGAAGAAAATTAAAAAGAAATGTAATTCATTGTCCAGATAAAATCATATTATAGTATTAATTTTCTAGAATATTCATAGAGATTTTAAAAATTATGTTTGACTTCCCAAATGCATTCCACCCTATTCTCCGTAGAATGGCAGCACTCTGATTTTGGAAACTTACCTTAGATCAGTGGGTGAGACTGATCTAAAGATAATCGCATTCTCTTTGTCAACTATCAGTTGAGAAATCAGCATATGATGCAATTCTAGCAAATAATAAATGAGGAGATGGTTGCTGCAGACTTCTAGAAAAATTCCTCTTTGGTCTTTACAGAAAGTGATAGGAAGCCATTCTCTCCTTCTCCAGCAAATGAATGAGGAGGCAAGTAGTTAAAGCCAATTGCACCTGGAATCTATCTTACAGTTATTTGGGGAACCAACTGCAAGATAAAGCAAATATTTTAGGTGACAGAGCAGAGAGATGGAAAGAACCTTGTTTCTTGAAAACATTGTTGGGTCACTGAATCAACCAACCCTGAAGCCTGCCCTACCTTGGCAATAGATTAATTAGATTGACAAATATAATAATTGTAATTATAAAAGTAAATGTCTTTCTTTAACTCATTTTTAATTGGATGCTCTTTTATTTGCTACCTAAACTATCCCGACACTACCTATCAGTTTACTCTTTTTGACTACTCAATGATATATCAGAAACATCTTTCCACGTCAGTGAATTCAATTCCACAGTTTCATATTGAATGCCTGTGTGCCCCACTGTGTACCTATACCTTTCCAGAAGCTCCAACGTCTACTCTTGTACAATCTTGTACAGTCAAATGAGTGAAATTTTTTAGTGATGAATCTGCTGAAGACACGGTCCCATTATGAGGACTCTTTCAATGACAGAACTGTTCCTCCGTAAAATGATTACTATATATAAGATAGCAATTATATGTTCAAAACCATTTTATCTAAGTTTGGGGTCTGACGTCAAGATAACCCTTCATTTTGATGAACTAGTGAAAAGTTTTCCATAATACTGTATTCTCTTTCACTTCTAATTAAGGAAAAGATTACTACGACCTGATATTAAAACAGTAGGATGCTACACGAAGTATCTCCTCTCTGAGCTCCAGGCAAAGGTAGGGCTTGGTGGCAAGAGAGATTTGTCATGATTGTTTTCCTGGCATGCTCATGCTTCACTCAGAAGGATCAAAAAGTAATGAAATTCTAGCTATAGTAGGGAAAGATAGGTTTTGAGAGACACAGTTAGGTGTTTTTAAGCTTAATATGCCATGTTAACCAAATAACTTTCACTGGCTGCAATCTTCTCAAAAAGAATATTGTATTACCAGATTAGGATTAGGATTATATAAGGAGAATACACAGTGATTTTTCTTTTAGCTATAACATTCTTATCTGTTACTCGGGGGGCCCAATATGGGTAGAGAAAATACGAAAAAGGTCAATAGTTCATATATGTATAGTCATTTCAATAAATAGCCATATAAGATACTATATCATGATAAAAAGAACATGACTGTGTCATAAATTAACATGGGTTAATTAAAATATCACCTTGTACAGTCAACTCATTTTTAATTTTTATTTATTCATGAACTAAAGCATGCATTTTTATTTTTATTTCTCAAATTATTTTTCAAGGTTAAATGAATTAATCTTTCTCTACTTGTAGAACTTGCCCTGCTATTAAGACAGAGGAAGGGGAGAATATTCACATTTATTGACAACATACCATTGTTTGGTCTCTTGAATATATTATTTCATTTGTTTTGCACAATACCCCTGGGGAAAAAATAAGATATTTTTTCTATATTATAAAAGTAGGTTCAGGCATGTTTAAAACATGCCCATGGTCACACAGCTAGTAAATTGCAGGCTAAGATTTAAATCTTAGACTAGATGACTCTCGTATTCCTTCTAATTTCTTATTGGCACATCGTAGCCTAGAACTCTAAAAGAACATAAAGTCTTGTGTGCTACTAAAAATTTTAATCTGTCCTAACCAAGGTTTAAGTGGATTTGAATGAGCCAGATTGGGAGAGGCCATGACTCAAATCTGGCAGACTCGCAGGGTTGTTAGAAGGATGGGCTTTTGAAATGGGAATCAGGCCAGAGACATGAGGCTCCAAGTAAATCTAAAATCTAGGAGAGCATTCTTTGCAGAATATTGTGGAGACACAGGGCATGGGCAAAAAAAAAACAAAAAACAAAAATAAGCATATTAACTGAAGAAACAGAGTGCAGCTTCCAAAGAATCTCTTCAGTGGCAGAGAAAATAACGAATATATTGATAATGAATACATTATCAATAGGTCATTGGCAGGAGATTCAGGGATAGCATTAGCCATATAGTGTATCTGAAATACAGCTAAAGTATAATAAAATATTTAATATTAAACTAAACTCATAAAGAACTAGAAAACAAGACCATCAAATTCTGTTATTATTATCTCTGAAAATGGCTTCATGTATTTAATGATTTGAGTAAGTACAGAATTCCGGTTTCAATTTTTTTTTTTCTGCTCAATGTCTTGTTGGTTTCCTTGCAAGCACTATGTTGATGAAAAGTCTGATGTCAATTTTTTTCTTATTTTCCTGTAAGGAATCTTTTTTTTTTTTTTTTTTTGAGACAGTCTGGCTCTGTCACCCCAGCTAGAGTGCAGTGGTGTCATCATAGCTCACTGCAACCTCAAACTCCTGGGCTCAACTGATCCTCCTGCCTCGGCCTCCCGAGTAGCTGGGACTACAGATGCAGGCCACCACGTCTCCCTAATTTTTTCTATTTTAGTAGAGATGGGGTCTCACTCTTGCTCAGGCTGGTCTGGTCTCAAGCTCCTGGCTTCAAGTGATCCTCCCACCTTGGCCTCCCAGAGTGCAAGGATTACAGGCATGAGCCACCGTGGCTGGCCTATTTGGTTTTTTTTGTTATTTTTTTTGTTTTTTTTTAGTATTTTTGTTTTTATTTCAGCATATTATGGGGGTACAGATGTTTAGGTTACGTATGTTGCCCTTCCCTCCCCAAGTCCGAGTTTGTTGGGCAGGGGGGAGGGGCGAGGAGGGTGTAGGGGATGGATATATGCATTCACAAAGAGTGCAATGTGCACCACCCTAAAGAATGGACATGTTTGAAACTTGGCCTATTTGTTTTTTAAAATACATGTTTCTTAATCTCTATGAATTTAATGAAGGAGTGGGGATTACACTAAATGTTTACCATTTTGAAACGGGAAATCTGACTTCCACCTTTCTTTCATTAATATGTGTGTTTTATGCTTAGTTATATGATCAAATATTTATCCATAAAATTATCTGAGAAAACAAACTCGATTTTTCCCTTGTATTCACGTGTATTCCTTACAAACTTATCTCAGTCCTCATTCCCCCTGCTCTGTCCGTGTTCCTCCAAAACATACACATACACATCATACGCTCAAGATAAACATGTATGTGTATTATAGGTAGACTGAACAGTAGTTTGAGGCTTTAATGCTTCATTAAATGATGATGAAGAAACAATAAAGGCAAAGTGGAAGGGTATAGTTGAGAGACAGTGGATTTTTAACCTTATTGGTTATGACTCTGAAACAGAAATGGCTGAAGCATTTGTAGATTTTAAACCAATGACCTGTTTTTTAAAGGCTATGCAGTATCCCTAATTGAATTATTGTCACACTTTTTCATAGAGAACACATCTTAAACCTTACTTTCTGCTGTTGTCATGAATGGTGTAACTCACATTAATATTTGGGACATAATGTATCATAGAATTGTATAAAATATAATTGCATATATTACAGAATTGGCAGTATATAAGTTTATGCAGTTGCATTTACCTTTGGAAGGATTTGCTACACAGTAGCTCAAGACGGAGAATTAATTTTGACATAAGGTGAAATATCTGAGATTGGACCTAGTGTGGAAGCAGAGTGGGTGTCATTGGTTTGGAGGAAACTGTGTAAACATAGGAGGTGGAGCTCCAGCGTGAATGTCTATGGAGATGTGGTGTTTTCGTTTTGTTAGAGTTATTTCTGAACCCAAGCTGTGTAATGTCATGGAGTTGATAAAGACTGTCAGACAAGGACAAGGGAAGGATATCAAGCTTTTCATGTTGGATTATTTTGAAAAAATCCATTCTATTTACATGATTGATTTTTTTTTTTTTTTTGAGACAGAGTCTCACTCTGTTGCCCAGACTAGAGTGCCGTGGCATCAGCCTAGCTCATAGCAACCTCAAACTCCTGGGCTCAAGTGATCCTCTTGTCTCAGCCTCCCGAGTAGCTGGTACTACAGGCGTGCGCCACCATGCTCAGCTAATTTTTTCTATATATTTTTAGTTGTCCAGCTAATTTCTTTCTATATTTTTAGTAGAGACGGGGTCTCGCTCTTGCTCAGGCTGGTCTCGAACCCCTGAGTTCAAATGATCCGCTCGCCTCGGCCTCCCAGAATGCTAGGATTACAGGCGTGAGCCACTGCGCCTGGCCATGACTGATTTTTTTAATTCACTTTTTAATTTTGAAGCATCTCTATAAACAATGTCTGCTCATTATAAATTTTTTATGCTCTACATGTGCGTAAATGAAAGACAAACAAGAGAAACAAATGAAGAGAAACAAGAGTTTTCATAGGTACACACCAAGACATGAGTTAGCTGGATAATAGGGCTTGTGCATGTTCAACTTTACAAAATATTGCCAAATGGCTCTGCCATGTGGTTTACCAATTTACTCTCCCATCAGCAGTCTATGAGTCTGTGTTCCTCCATGTCCCTCCATGGTTATTTCTCTCATTATATCTCAAGTATGTAACACAATGCTTAACACATGGTGGGAGTATAAGTGATGTCTGATATATGAATGAGTACATGAATGAATGAATGACAGCCAGGGTTTGTTTAGCATCAGGACAGTCCATAATTTATTAGTAGGTCCAACATCGGCTCCTACTAGAGGCATATAGAGGAAAATCTAGCATTACAAAAGGATCTGCTCGCAGAAACAAAGTAGAGCACACTGCTGCATGGGAAGTGGCAGAGAAACAACTCCAGGGGAGAGAAGTGTAACAGAAGATGGATAGAACTTGGCAGCAAGTCAATCTGGCAGTGGGCAAGATGCAGAGATCAAGGCAGCGAACTCTCAGCTAGTGGGAGCCCTAAGTCTGAAGGCAAGACCCCAGTTTGTGAAGACAGGCAATGGCACGGCCGAGACTTAGCGTTAGAGAAATTATTGGCTCTTACAGGAAGAAAGACAGTGAGAGGTGAAAACTCTTTTAAGGAGGTCAGGGACACAGTGGAAATTGGAGAAAATCCCAGAGTTAGAATCAGACTGGATCTGTCAGACTCCATCTATACCTTTAAATCTCAGCCCTAGACACCCAATCCCCATCAATGTTGATACATTTCTGGCCGTAGTTCAGGGTCCATGATGTCAGTCCTAAAATAAATTTCTTTCTGTTTATAATTAATTTTACTCTGATCATGTCCTCCCTGCTGACCATCATTTATATTTCATTCCTTTTTCTGTCTAGTGTTTCCTGCTCTATTAGTCAGTCATTTACTCCTGGTTCCCAAACTTCAATACCAAATTGTGGTTTCCCGAATTTAGCTCAGTCCGTTGATAGGATTATTCCAAGTTAATCAGTTAGTGTTAGCTATTGTCCTCCTCACACTTTATTGTATGTTGGATTTTTCTGTATCATTGTCCTTGTGCTACTCAATTCTGGAAGGACTCTATCCCAATGCCATGAGGGGCAGGGTGACACCAAATGATGAACACAATAATTATTGCATCAAATTTAAGATTTGAGGGATAAAGTATCATAGTAGCAGCTCAACATTCATTAACCCCAGTAATAGGACTACGTATTCCAAAGAAGTAGCCACACATATAAAGAAGTCTATACACAGTCATGGCACATTTTGATGAGGAAACAATGCAAATAACACTGTCCCCTCTGTTCCGTCTTTGTTCAATATTTTCTGTAATAAAGAGCTAATATAACACTATTTCTTTGTGATTCCCTAGTTTCCCTACACACTAAAGGAACGGGGTTAAATTTTATTCGCTAATTGGTTAGCATTAATTTTTAATTTGATGCTTAAAGGTTTCAAAATATGTGCAATGAAGAACTATATTTGGGCTGGGCGTGGTGGTTCATGCCCATCATCCCAGCACTCTGGGAGGCTGAGGCGGGAAGATTGCTTGAGCTCAGGAGTTCAGTACCAGCCTGAGTAAGAGTGAGACTCTGTCTCTACAAAATATAGAAAAGTTAGCTGGGGGTACTGGTGTGTACCTGTAGTCCCAGCTACTCGGGAAGCTGAGGCAGGAGGATCGCTTGAGCCCAGGAGTTTGAGGTTGCTGTGAGTTAGGCTGATGCCAGGGCACTCTAGCCCGGGCAACACAGTGAGAATCTGTCTCAAAAAAGAAAGAAAGAAAGAAAGAAAGCAGCTGCCAGAATGTAATTTTAGGAGCAGTTGTTAAAGGGAAAATACCTTCATATTCCTCTAAGTTACTGCAGTATGTTGTTTATTCCAGAATTCCCCAAAGCAGGCAACAACCCTCACAAATACCTTTACTTTAGTTCTGAAGTTCCAAGCTGACTGTGTTATGTTGGGAGAATCTCACAACTTGACCCTTTGGTCTCATCACGACAACATTCAAACATTTTAACAATGTGCACATTAAGAACTGGTCACCTGCATAATTTCTCTAGGACTTTGCCTACTAGTCTCACCACTCACAGAAGCAGTTGTGAAACTGTTGATGTGTGTAGTCATTTTTTAAAAGCCCCAAGATAGATATTAATTATAGCATAAGGGGGAGTGGATGTATATAATTTGGGATTTTAACTCGGAGATCCCTATCTAGAAACTTCCTGACAATGAAACTTAGTCAGTGATGCCTTCGCACAGGCAGAGGAGACTCAAATGCCTGGAAAAGAGAGGGTGTGGTCAACGCACTAAGAAGCTGGGTGGTGCTTCGTGGCAAAGCCCTGGGGCAAATGTTGAAAACGGGTGCTCCTCTTTGGCTTTCCTTGCTTTGTTTTTAGTCTCCTAAATGCTGAGCAAGCTCATTCACAGCGAAGTCTGAAAATGTGAAAGTCCTTTAAAATGCAATTGAAAAATTAGCAGTTTCTCTTTTTCAGAAAGCAAAAAATCTCATTTATCCATGGAAGAGGAAGTTATTTCCCAGTGGATGGGAAATCCTTCCATTTTTACCTGGAAAAGACCTCTTAAAAGCTGTTTGATCTTGTCTATACCTTTTTAGCTAAAATTGTCAGTTGAAAGTATGATGTGTGATTTAGAAATCTTTTCTCCTGTCATTAGAGCAGTGTCTTTGACTCATTTCTAAAAGACTGTCATGAAACCCTCATTTGAGGAGACACTACTCTTTATCACTAAGTTGAGCAAGTTTTAAAATTAGTGACATGAAGAGACAATTTCTGAAGTGTGAGTCAGGCCTTTATTTTGCGATGAATAAGGATTTAAACAACGTAGCTATTACAGGGTGCATCTAACTAAACGAAGGAAGGGAGAAAGAGAGAGAGGTAGAAAAGAGGAACTGGCTTTCTAGACCAAGTTACAATCATTAAGACGCCACACACACACACACACACACACAGAGGCATAAATACTCATTTGGAACAGAGTCATCCTTCAAATGACGAGTTGATGCTAAAGAATTGTTGACTAAAAAAATTAACAAGTTTTATACTTTGGACAAAGGAGAACTTTATTTCTCATCAAGGGTAGCTGCCTTCTGGGTGTCCATTCCCACAGGTTGGGAAGCAGAGCCCGGCTGGGAAGGCAGGCACACGTGCTTCAAAGCACAGACAAAAGGAACAGGATTTTATACTGAGCGAGGTGGTCAAATATTCAACAAGCTAGTGAAGGAGTCATGAATATTTATGAAGGAAAATCAGGCCCATGCGCAATTGTGTTTTATGTCTCTCCCGTCCCATCGTGGCTGGGAACTCAGTTTTAAGATGTTTCTGGATCTCTTTGGCCATTTCTAAAATGACCTCTTGACCCTGGGAGGGGTCCATTCAATTAGCAGAGGGCTTAGGATTTTCTTTTTATTTCAGAGAATTCATCCAGACCAGAATTCATGCGGACCACACTGTTTAAAGACTGACAATTTCTAGTGTCCCTCAAATATGATTTAATACCCATCTCCCCTCCTTGTTCTGAGAAGTTCAGCTCTCTGAGGTCCGTCTCCACCCTGCAGACTAAATTAGCTACTTCCTTCTCTTCACCCACACAGTACTTTATAGATTCTTCTATTGCGATCAAAATATACAATTTACCATATGCTGGAAATTGCTCTAGGTTTTTCAAATATGTTAACTCATTTAAATTTCAAGTAGCCTCATGGGGAAGGTTCTATTACTATGCCTATTGAGGCACATAAATGTTAAATAACTTTTCAAAAGTCATGCATGCAATAAATTGAATAACTGATATTTGAACCAAGGCAGTCTGGTTTTGAAGTCATGTTCTTAACCACTATACTATCTCATTGAATTGGACCAGAACCTCTACATGTCTGGTTCCTACTTATGGACTGACTCTTCGCTCCTTGAAGTTAGGGGTTGTAACTTACTCATCTTTATATCTTGAGTACAGTACAGGAGCTTAATAGTTTTTGTTGAAATGAATTACAAACTATTTAAAGACTAGAATCTTTATTCTTTGAACACTCATGGTTTAAATGCTCTGCACACTAGGAATAATAAACATGGTGTTAATGGAGAAAAATATCAAGATCTGTAAAATAATTCAAAGAGGTTTATTCTGAACCGAATAAATTGATGGCCAGGAGATTCATAAACCCAAGAAGTCTTGAGTAAACGGTCCTGAGGTGGTTGGGTTACAGTTTGGTTTTATACAATTTAGGGAGTCAGAAATTACAGGTAAAATCATAAATCAATGCATGGAAGGTATCCATTGGTTTGGCCAGAAAAGGAGGGACATGGGACATCTCAAAGCAGTGGGGTCAGGAGGGATTAGGGCATTGAGGGCACTTACAAGTCATAGGTGAGTTTAAAGAGTCTTTGATTTGTAAATGGTTAAATAAATAAAGCTTTGCTTAAAGGCTTGGAGTCAGTAGAAGGAGTGCTTGAGTTAAGATAAGGGGGTCTGCTAGCTGTTATGTGATGCTTGCTATGCCACAGTGAGGTTGCAAAGTGAGCCACATTACACTGGATTAATTCTTTAAAAATTCATTTAACAGAAAGAAATTAGTCGGACAACTAAAAATATATATAGAAAAAATTAGCCGGGCATGGTGGTGCATGCCTATGGTCCCAGCTACTTGGGAGGCTGAGGCAGGAGGATCGCTTGAGCCCAGGGGTTTGAGGTTGCTGTGAGCTAGGCTGACGCCATGGCACTCTAGCCCAGGCAACACAGTGTGACTTGGTCTCAAAAAAAAAAAATTAATTAATTTAACAGGCTTTTATGATTTGCAAGGCCTGACTTAACCTTTGTCTTGCATAGCCTTAGGTCCTGTTTGCAATTTATTGTGGTACTTATTGCCTCAAAGAGTCTGTTTTGTCAGCCTTATGGTCTCTATTTTACCGTTAATGTTGGTGTGTCTAAACTCCAAAAGGCAGGGAGTACAGGGGATGTGTCTGACCTCCCTGGCTGTCATGGCAGGGAACTCAGTGGTAAGGTGTTTCTGGGGTCACCTTGGCCAAGAGGAGGTCCATGCAGTCAGCAGGGGACTTAGGATTTTATTTTTAGTTTACAGTAGATAAAGGAACGAATTTCTCTCCTTATGAATAAAAGAAATCTTATCAAAGGGAAAGGTAGCAAATGCTGAAAATATAAAATATAAATAGAATTTTTTTAAAGTGGGAAATGTTAAAGGTTAAAACGTCAGCAAATCTGACTCCTCTTCAAAAATTTCACTTTTCTTTCTCCTTGACAAGTTTCCCAACAATTCACTTCTCTTAAAACCAGATTTCCATCAGTATATGCACTGACTAAATTTTTCCTTGGGAATTCTTAACCACTTGTCTTAGATGAAGAGTCCTGAGCCTTTTTTCCTTCTTGGCCCAGAGGCTGTTCCTCCAGCAATACAAGCTGTGGGTAACACAAAATCCTGGTCCACAAGACTTGCTAAAACTTTATCCTTTCCCTCCATGAAGTTTTTCCATGTCACTCATTTCATATGTCTCCCGCTCTTTCCTAATATTCTAGCCTAGATGAGCATCTAAACTCCCATTCCTAGGCTTGGAATACCCCTCCTTAACTTCTTCTTTGTTTCTGGGTTTTATGTTTTGAAGAACTAGTTATTCATTACCACTTTCCCACCTATTTCTTCACTAAAAATCCTATTTATGTATGGAATATACTTTGCTTTCCAAGAATTCCTTTTCATATGATCCCCTCTCTTTTCCAACAGACCAACAGATAAAATTCAGATCATACGGGATTATTGATTAATCATATATACAGATTTATTTAATCAATTAACATAATTTCTTCTGTATAATATCTTTGAATATGACAGTTATTTTATTTGCCATGGTAGGACTTGCTAGCTGCTATAAACAACCATCCCAAAATCTCAATGCCTTAACAAAACGAAGTCTCAGTCCAAGGTTGGTCTGGCAGCTCTCTTGCAAGTGTTGACTCAGGAAGTTTCACTCTCCCAGAATCCTTTGCTTATAGTCATAGAACAGTAGACAGAGTACACGGAAGACTGTGAAGGACTTTTTTTATTTGTGCAAATGTATGGGGTATTGAGAAATTTTGGCACATGTATTTAATGCGTAGTGACCAAGTCAGGGTATTTAGGGTGTCCAAACACCTGAGTACACCACATTTTTGTTAACTACAGTCATCCTACTCTACTATCAAATCTTGAATTTATTCTCTTAGTGTATGTTTGTATCCTTTAATCCACTTCTCTTCATCCTCCTTCCTGCCCCCAAACTCACCTTCCCAATCTCTGTTATCTATTTTTCTACCCTCTACGTCCATGCATTCAAACTTTTTAGTGCCCACATATAAGTGAGAACATACAATATTTGCATATGGCTTATTCCACTGAAGATAATGACCCCCTGTTCCGTCCGTGTTGCTGCAAATGATATAAGCAAAGGACAAACTTAAAGAGCCAGGTTTGCAAGTGGCACAAAGAACTACAAGCCCAGTAGGTCTGTGGTCTGCCTTGTAAGCAAAAGCAGGTGACAAATTTACCAAAAATCTTGCCACATATGACATAGATCTCCAGTGTCTCCCTCCTCACTGTCCAGCTAACAGCTGGGTCAGTGTCACTCAGACAGAAAGAAAGAATATAGAAAACTGAGGATACATTTTAGTGGCCAGTTCTAGAACCGGCAAACATCTTCATTCATTGTCTGTAAACCAATCACATGACCCCAAACTAATTACAAAAGAGGTTGTGAAATATAAGCTTCCTGTGGGCTTAGTAAAATGAAAAACGATTACGGAGCCAGTCTCTGCCACACTGATCAGTGAGAAAGTGCCCCAGCCTTAGAGTCAGAGGGATTATGTTTGATCCCTGGCTCTTAGTTCTAACTAAATATCTAATCTTACCCAAGTTAATTACTGTCTCTTAGTCTTTGTTTCCTGATATGTAGACAGTATTCTCATGAAACCTATCTTTATAAAGTTATAGAGATATGCGATTCAATTCTATATTTTATCAGTCAGGGCTATTAAGGCAAGTAAGAGAAGCCAACTCTAATTTAAGCAGAAAAGTAATTTATTGAAAGGATTTTATATAGCTAAGAGGATTGCCAAGAAGGCAAGTTCTGAAAAAGGGAAGATACAGAGAACACTAGCAACAACCAGGACCATAACTGAAACCAGAGATCCAGGATTACAAGGGGACTGTTCCCGCCATGGCCAGACACTGAATGCCAGCACTTGTAAGGCCACTACCTCTGGCACTAGACACTGTATGCCACCACTAGCTTGATGAGCACTACAGCCCTGGAGCAGGTCATTGTTTCCACACGGCTGCCACTGTCAGAGTAGATTTTGTACCACGGCTGCTCTTTTTGCATCACTAACGCCCAATGCAAGGTCAAGTGGGGCAGCTGACCAGTTGAACCTAGGTCATGTTCCTGTGCCATAGCTGAAAAGAAAGTTGGAATATAGAGTATATGGCCTTTGGGGCTTCTATTAAAGATGCTCTTGGCGAGGAATTCCCCGAATTAGCCGGGCGCGGTGGCTCACGCCTGTAATCCTAGCATTCTGGGAGGCTGAGGCGGGCGGATTGTTTGAGCTCAGGATTTCGAGACCAGCCTGAGCAAGAGCAAGACCCCGTCTCTACTAAAAATAGAAAGAAATTAACTGGACAACTAAAAATATATAGAAAAAATTAGCTGGGCATGGTGGCGCATGCCTGTAGTCCCAGCAACTCCAAAGGCTGAGGCAGGAGGATCACTGGAGCCCAGGAGTTTGAGGTTGTTGTGAGCTAGGCTGACGCCACGGCACTATAGCCTGGACAAAAGAGTAAGATTCTGTCTCAAAAAACAAACAAACAAACAAACAAACAAACAAAAAAAAAACCCTACAACAGAATAACAACTATTTACATAACATTCTCATTGTATTACATATTATAAGTAATTTAGAGATGATTTAAATTATATGGGAGGATGTACCCAGGTTATATGCAAATACCACACCATTTTATATGAGAGACTTGGGCATCCCCAGATTTTGGTATCTGTGAGGATGGAAGGTCTTGAAACCAATCTCTGAGTATACTAAGGGAAGACTACTAATAGCATTCTTCATCCTGCAAAATTCTGTCACTATGTCTTAACATTTCTCTCAGCTTTTTTAGTACCACCTT
>CAUYSK010057674.1:0-13482 GCA_963575035.1 Avahi laniger
ACATTGAGGAAGGAAATAGCAGAAGACGTAAACAGGTGGAAAACCATACCATGCTCGTGGGGCGGCAGAATCAACATTGTTAAAATGACTATACTACCCAAAGTGATCTACACATTCAATGCAATCCCTATTAAAATACCAACATCATTCTTCACAGATGTAGAAAAATTAATTTTATGTTTTGTATGGAACCAGAGAAGACCCCGCATAGCAAACACAATTCTAGGCAATAAAAACAAAATGGGAGGCATCAATCTACCAGACTTCAAACTCTATTACAAAGCTGTAATATTAAAATCAGCTTGGTACTGGCACAAAAACAGAGCCATTGATCAGTGGAACAGAACTGAGAACCCAGATATAAAACCGTCCTCATATAGCCATCTAATCTTTGACAAACCAGACAAAAACATACACTGGGGAAAAGAATCTTTATTCAATAAATGGTGCTGGGAAAACTGGATGGTCACACGTAGAAGACTGAATCTGGATCCACACCTCTCACCTCTCACAAAAATCAATTCACGCTGGATCACAGATCTAAACCTAAGGAGTGAAACTATTAGAACTCTGGAGGAAGAAGTTGGAAATACTCTTCTAGACATTGACCTAGGCAAAAAATTTACGAAGAAGACCCCAAAGGCAATTACAGCAACAACAAAAATAAATAAATTGGACCTGATCAAATTAAAAATCTTCTGCACAGCCAAAGAAACTGTCGCAAGAGCAAACAGGCGACCCACAGAATGGGAGAAAATTTTCGCGTGCTATAAATCTGAGAGAGAGAGCTGATAACCAGAATCTATTTAGAACTCAGAAAAATCAGCAAGAAAAAACCAAACAGCCCTATCAAAAAGTGGGCAAAGGAGGTGAACAGAAACTTTGCAAAAGAAGACAGAATAATGGCCAAAAAACATATGAAAAAATGCTCAACATCTCTAATCATCAGGCAAATGCAAATCAAAACCACAATGAGATATTACTTATCTCCAGTGAGACTGGTCTTTATCAAAAAGTCCCAAAACAATAGATGTTAAGGAGTCTTTTCATTTCCATTTTAATTTCATCATTGGCCCAAAGATCATTCACTAGCATGTTGTTTTATTCTGGTGATTTGTGTAGACTTGACTATTTCTCTTGATATTGATTTCTAGTTTTAGTCCACTGTGGTCTGAAAAGATACATGGTATGATTTGGACTTCTTTAAATTTGATGAGACTTGTTTTGTGGCCTAATATATGATCAATCTTGGAAAATGTCTCGTTTGATTATGAGAAGAATATATATTCAGTAGTTTTGGGGTAGAATGTCCTGTAAATGTCTGTTAGGAGTGTTTGTCCTAGAGTAATGCTTAAGTCCAGTGTTTTTATATCATTTTCTGCTTCAATGATCTATCCAGTTTTGTCAGCAGTGTTAAAATCTCCAGCAATTAAGATGCTACTGTTTATTTCTTTGCTTAGATATTGCAAAATATGCATTATGAATCTGGAACCTCCTGCGTTAGGTGCATATACATTGAAGATTGTTATGTCTTCTTGATGAATTGCTCCCTTTACCATTATAAATGATCATCTTTGTCTTTGTTTTACCATTATTGATTTAAAGTCTATTTTACCTGATATGAGAATGGCTACACCTGCTGCTCATTTTTGGTTTCCATTTGCCTGGAATATTTTTTCCATCCCTTTATCTTGAGTCTGTGTATGTGTAGACTAAACTACCAGCATTTTGTCAATTACAGTTTAAAGTGTTCTTACAGATATTGACTTTAGCTGGGGATTCTCCTCTTGGGATCCTGCTCCCAGTAAGCTGTGATGGTATGCTAGAAATCTTAACACCCCTATCTATCTGTCTGTTTCTCTACTTTTCTGGGCAGTATTTTACTGTGTGACCTCAATTCTCTGATGAATCTAAGAAAAGTTTTTAATTTTTAGTTTATTCAGCTTTTTTCTTGTGAGGACAGCAATGATGACTTCAAAGCCCTTTGCGTATTTGACTGAAAGCTAGAAATGTCTCAACTGTACCATTTTACATTTCCACTAACAATATACTCTAATTTATCCAAATTTTTTACCAATATCAGTTATTTTTATGTTTTTGATTATAGCCATCATAATGGGCATGAAGTAGTATATTGCTGTAGTTTTAATTTTTGTTTTCCTAATAATTAATGATGTTTAGCATCTTTTCATATGCTTCTTTATTCTTTGTGTATCTTTTTTTGAAAAATGTCTATTCAACTCCTCTACCTCTTTTTTAATTGGAAAGTTTGTCTTTTCATTGCTGAGTATTATGCTTTTTATACTGGACCCTATAAAATGGAATCAGCAATTTTATCATTCAGATTGGACAGTCTCCATGACTCACCAGAATTTCAGGATTGAGTAGAGATGTTTCTTGGAATGTGATTGAGAATAATTCAGTTTTTTTTCTGGCATTCAACACCCTGATATGGGAAAAATATAAATATTAATGCTGTATTTATTATATTATTCTCAGTCAACTGGCCATCTGGGGTGCTCTGAAGTGAGAGTAAAACCTGAACAAGTTCTAATTATCTTGAATTCTAAAACCACACTGTCCATATAGTTATTATAGAAATCAGTTGGAGCATGCTATCAAACATATTTCACCTTAACTTCTATTTCACTGCTATTTCATAATCATTCACTGTTAATAAGATAGTTAGGGATAATTTGGTGGTTATAAAAGCCAGAGATAGAGGCTGAATACTACTCATAGAAAAGTCATCAGCTTTATTCCTAGTATATATTTACAAGAAAATATAAACATCCTAATTTATTTTCTGATTTCATGAAGCAGAGTACATAACCTTTACTTCCCACTTGCATCAAAAAATAAGGAAGGCCGGGCGTGGTGGCTCACGCCTGTAATCCTAGCTCTCTGGGAGGCCGAGGCGGGTGGATTGTTTGAGTTCAGGAGTTTGAAACCAGTCTCAGCAAGAGCAAGACCCCGTCTCTACTAAAAATAGAGAAAAAATAATCGGACAACTAAAAATATACAGAAAAAATTAGCCGGGCATGGTGACGCATGCCTGTAGTCCCAGCTACTCGGGAGGCTGAGGCAGGAGGATCGTTTGAGCCCAGGAGTTTGAGGTTGCTGTGAGCTAGGCTGACGCCACGGCACTCGCTCTAGCCCGGGCAAAAGAGTGAGACTCTGTCTCAAAAAAAAAAAAAAAGAAAGAAAAATAAGGAAAACTGAATCTCAATCCAGTAGAGGAGTGGTTCTAAACCTTTTGTTTTGCCATAGTTTTTTATGTGATCATTGAAAACTACATAAAACAACAGGTAACTATATATATTTATTAGTGTAATCTGATTTAGGTACAAAAGGATTTCTACATATTTACAAAGGGTAATATGATGGGAGAATAGCATAGTGGTTAAAAACAGACTTTAAAGTCACACTATTATTATTATTATTATTATTAGACCTTTATTAATTAAGCCTTCAAGTAATGCTTGAATTACATATAGATTTATGGACATTTCGCAATAATTCCATGTTTCTCAAGTTGAGAACCATTATAGCAGAACATTCAGTTTTACAGTATTTCTATTAGATGATGCCATGTTTCTCTTATCTTCTTAGAAGCCGACAACTGGTAATTCAGGAGAAAGTTTACTATGAAATTTTGTATGATTAGAAACAGATCTTCATAGCACATCTATGTCATTATGAGCACTTGTGAATGTTCCAAATAACTATAATAGATATTGAATTTATTTTTCAATATAGAATACTTTATGTTACAGGAAGATTATTTTTCTGTTGTGAGTGCTGTAAGTACTGAAACTTTAGGAGAAAATGTGATGAGTTTCCAGAAGAAATAGCAAGAAGCTACTAGAATGCTTACACCTTACTGAATTCTACTTCTAAAATGCTTGAACTGCAAGGTGACAGTCTCATTGAAATTAGATAAAACAATCAGATTTTGACCAGATTATCACTTTTATAAACACTTCTATAAAGTTTTTAAAAGACATAAAACTAATTTATACTATGATTTTGCATGAAGAAATAATAGTGCAGAAATTATTATGTAGTTAAATATTAGGAACAAATATTAATTTAGCCCTGAATACTAAAAGTGCTACTCTGAGACTTCACTATAATGCCCTTATCTAGGTTGATGTTATGGAGGCTTCTTACCTAATTCTAACTTAAAAACTTTACCTAATGAACCAAATCTCCTTTGGGAATATCCATGAAGGGATATGTTTTACAAAAAATCATATATATTACAGTTGTTTCCAAACTTATGTTTGAAAATTGCTTTTCTAAAAATTATTTCTCTATTTGCCATATAAGCATTATTACACAGTTTGTAAGGAGATAATGAAATATAACCCATATATTAGCGTGTGTGCATGTGTGTGTGTGCACACACACACACATAGGATTTAGATAAAGAAAGGTCTTTGAATCCTAGTTAAAGATGCCAGGTTCAAGTTACGTAAATAAAATATATATGTGTAAAATAACCCAAAACCTTTTACTGGGGTACAATGATCTTTACATAAAGTGATCAAAATCAGACTCTTATTAGAAACTTTACTTTGCATAAAATTAGCAGTAATCCTTTAATGTGGTAAGCCGTATTTATTCTATAACTAGTGTTTCACAATATAAATTTAATTTTATATATTGCTTCTGGGATTTTCTAGAATGCACTACAGAGCTATTGACTTTAAAAGTCATAGTAATTTTGGCAGCTACCAAAATTCTTTCAGATCACAGTTCTTAATTATAGCTTTTAATGTTTTTGAATAATAAAAATGACAGAGGATGACAAGGACAATTAATTTTATTTTGATTTAAAATACCTTTGAATATAGGCATTATCTGAAGTTTCGGTGATTTTTATCTTCCTATCTCATGTTTAATATTCAATTTTAAATCTGCACTATAAAATGTAGATAAGTTAAATCCATTAATTTTAATTGTTTTCATGAAACATTATCTAGAACTAAATAAGAAGATTGTGTTTTCTCATTCTTTATAATAGGTAGATAGAGCAGAACCTACTTATAACTCACCAACAGGTCTCAACATGTATTTTCAGAAATCCCACATTAAACAATCATCACTGCTTCTTGAGTACTTCAGTTATATGTAAGGTGCTCAGGGAAGATACATAGCAAGTACGTATGAATCCTTGACTTGATGACTCACAATAGAAAAGTCAAGTTGTGATAAATATACTCATAGATACTTATAATAGAATTTTGTCCACAAGACCATGATTAATTGCAACTTTATTGAGTCATATACTCAATGCTGAAGGGAATGGACCTTAAGGCTAGCTGAAAAGCTAAAAATCAGATAAATTTAGAAAAGATTACCAAGGCAGATATTTAATGGTAGGAAGAGTTGTGAATGTTGATAAGAAGTGGACAATGTCATTTGATTTAGGAGGAAATAGCATGCATAATGTCTCAGAGATGGAGACAAACATTACAGAAATAGTACTTACAGTGATTAGATATGTTCAAACTAGGTGTGTTAGAGTGGATAATGGGAGAGTAATAGGTAGAAAAATGTATTCTGAAGAAAAAAAGAACAGAAAAATGAAACTTCAGTCCAAGCATTGAATTTCATACCTGAAAAACTCGACAAAGGCCATAGAAACATTTCTATAATAAAGATGTAGAAATGCTTTACTTGAAACTGGCTAAGAGAGTAGATTTTAAGTGTCCTCACTACATGTACACCTCCCCTCCACACATAAGGATAACTGTGTATGGTAATGAATGTATTTATTAGTTTGGTTTTGATGATCACCGCACACTGTATATGTATATCAAATCACTATAAGTATACTTTGAATATGTATAATTTTATTTGTAATTATACTTCAATAAAACTATAAAAAAGAATGATAATTTTTTTTACTTATCACATGTTATGGAACAGATATGAAGATATATATGTAATAATCCTTTTAGTTTAATGAAGATGCATGAGACTTACCAAGATTCAATGTCTTTAATGTCATGTAGCAACAAAATATGCAGTCTGAAATTTCACAAATAGGAGCCACAGAATTTGAGGTATGCATTCATAATGGCTCAGCGTTACATGAATGTGCTTAATATGTGTGGTACAAAAAACACTGAGCCAAATACTGCAAAAATCAATGTAGTTATCTATTTTGAAGTTAAAATATTTTTAAAGTGCCACCCTTTGATGTATATTGTCCGTATCTCTATTTATAAAATTCACACAAAAATAGCCTATTATTATCACCTCATAGATCTTTATGATGATTGTTACTAGTTAATTAATGGAAGACTTCCAGTAAATATGGTGAATTAGTTGATGTAGAAAGATGTTGTTCCCTCTCAAAACACTTAGAAATGCTAGATTAAATGTAACAAATGCATTTTAATATGCAGTGAAGCTCAAGAACCAAAAGACAAATTCCTAAGTGTGAGAAATAAAAAAGAAATCCAAAATTAGAGACATAAATTGGAGCAAAAAGCAAATGAGCCCTAGATTTAACAGAAATTGATACAGGTCATAGTGGCTGGTAGACGGGATTTTAATTAATGCAACAAAAAAGAAGCTAAGGACTTGGGCCTGGGTAAGGTAGCGTGCTTGAAAATGAGTTTCTTATGTAAATCAAAGAGGCAGAAAGAGTAGTTCCTTTGGTGAATCCAGGGTCAGAAAAATCTCTTTTCATCAGTGGTTAAATCTGCTGTCTGCTTGAGGCTGTAGATTGAAACTCAGTCGGTTATAAGAAATAAGAAACTCAAGTTCAGTGTATGTTCTAAGATGAGTTTCTAATTACCATATGCACGAAATTTAAGAATCTTTAGCCTAGAAATTAAAAATCGATCCTGAATCAGTAAAGCCAATAAGACCTTGTCAGAGACAAATGCAAACCTACGCCAACAGGAGTACCTGAAATCTTAGGGCACATGAGATTTCCACTGAAACCAACTCCTGCTGAAGATGAGCACACAGTGAAAAACTACTTGGGAATGAAATATCATGAAAGAGTGAAAATAAGGAGTCACAACACAAAACAGAATTTACAACCCAAATATTAGAGAGCAAGAAGTTATAAAAGAGATTTAAATATAAATAAGCTTAAATTATAGGGAAGAAATGAAAAAATATCATGCAAAATTAGCAGACATATTTAAAGTATTTTTGAAATATTTTAAAAAATATTTTAATATATTTAAAAATATGGTCATAGAAAAAAACTCACGGGCAGTTTAAACAGATTAGACATAGCTGAAGAGAGATTTGGAAGCAGATAGAAAATGACTAGAACATAGCATAGAAAATGGCAAAATTAAGGAAGATAAATTAAAAGACATGAAAGGTAGAATGAAAACATCCTATATGCATCTGTTAAGAAAAACAGTAGGAGAAAATAGGGAGACTGAAGAGAAGCAATATTTTAAATCTGAATTTTTTTTCACAATTAAAGACAGAAGTTGAAAGGACAACATTAAGTCTCGAATAGATTAAGTAAAAGCAAAGTCATCCCTGCAAATATCCTAGAAAAATTGAAGAAAATCAATGACAAAGATAAAATTTTTAAAGTTACCAGAGATAAAAGATAGCTTGCCCCACATGAGAAACATAGTAGCAGTCCGTTTACCAGTAGGTAATAGAAGTTAATAAAATACCATTTTCAAATGCTAAGGGAAAATAAATGTAAACCAGGGGAAATATTAAGATAATATTTTAGACAAAATCTGAGAGTTTACTACTCAGAAATAATTGCTAATATGACTACTAAAAATGTGCTCCAGTAATAAGGAAATTGAATTCTGAAGCAGTTACTATACAACAGACAACAGTAACGGGGAAATAGATATGAGGTCCATACTTATTCTCGGTTTCTTGTTTTATTTAGAAAAAAGGTAAAGATACTGACTAACTTCAGACTTTAATCAGAAATACATCTTAATATTTTAGGGTAATCTTTTGCAATAGCATAAATAGTATCTTTATATATTCAAACGTAGTAGCAAAGAAAAAACTAATTCAAAAAAAAAACTAATTCAATCCAATGATATATATTAAAGAGAAAACACAAATCAAAGAAAACACTTCATGAATACGAACAAAAATCAAGATAGGAAAAAATCAAAATATGTGAGTATTTGCAGTAAATGATTCAGATTAAATGTATTTTTTGAAAGAAATAAACTCTCAAATTGGATTGGAAATATAAAAAATCCAGATATATGCTATTTACAAGAGATGTCCTAAAATATGACGCATGACTTTGGAAAAAGGGAAAAAAGCTGACCAAAAGAAAACAGGTTTAGAAATATAAATATCAGGAAAAATAAACTTTAAGGCAAAAAATTAATGGGGATGAATAGGACATTATTATAAAAGGACCAATTCCTAGAATATAAAAAGAGATAGGAGAAGACTTAGCCTTGATTTGTCCCCATGAATTAGTCTGAGGCTCTTTGGTATCACTAAGGATAGCAGAGAAAGCCATAAAAGACATTTTGGGAAGCAACTAGAAATTTTTAAGTAGAAACTATAATTAAATGTTAGTTAAAATTAATCTTGGTAAGCATGATAGTGGTATTGTGGTTAGTAAGAAAATGTCTTTATTCTTAGGAGATGTATGTTGAACTACTTACAAGTGAAGTATCATGATGTCTGCTACCTATTTTCAAATGAGTCAGGCAAGCACACACACATACACACACACACACACACACACACACACACACACAATTGGTAAATCTAGTGAAGAATTCCCATATAGTCTTCACCAAGCTTTTAACAATATTAAAGTCTTACATAGACATAGTATAATTGTCAAAAACAATAAATTAACATTTGTACAAGCTATAAACTAAACTAGAAGCCTAATTTGAATTCCACAAGTTTTCCAACTAAAGTATTTTTACTGTTCCAGAATGCAATCCAACATACCATTTGATACACTTAATCCTTAAGCCTTCTAAGTCTTCCTTTGGGTAGATACTCAGTAGAGGGATTGCTGGATTTAATGGTAGGTCTACTTTTAGTTCTTTGAGCAATCCCCATACTGTTCCATAGAGATTGTACTAATTTACAGTCCCACCAACAGTGCATAAGCATTCCTTTCTCTCTGCATCCAAGCCAGTATCTGTTGTTTTGGACTTTTTAATAAAAACCATTCTAACAGAGGTAAAATGATATCTCATTGTTGTTTTAATATGCATTTTCCTGATGATTAGTGACATTGAGCATTTCTTCATGTATTTATTGGCTGTGACTATCTTCTTTTGAAAAGCTTCTGTATCTGGATGTTTAAATCACTTGGTAGACTTGGAAAGTTTACAACTATTATTTTATTAAATAATTTTTCTATCATTTTGACCTTCTTCATATTCTGAAACAACCAAAGTTCAAATATTTGTCTATTCCTGATGTCCCATATATCAAGTAGATTTTCTTCATTCTTATCTATTATTTGTTCTTCTTTTCTGACTTGTTTTTTTTAAAGACCTGTCTTCAAGTTTTGAAATTCTTCCCTCTGCTTGATGTAGTCTTTAGTTGATGCTCTCAAATGCATTTTTTTTAATTTCATGTACTGAATTCTTCAGTTCCAGGATTTATTTTTGGTTATGTTTTTATAATATCTAACTCTTTGGTGAATTTCCCGTCCATATCCTGAATAGTTTTTTTATTTCTTTGTATTATTTATTTCTGTTCTCTTGAATCTCACTGAACTTCTTTAATATTATTATTTTGACTTCTTTTTCTGGGAATTCATAAATTTATTTTTTGTTGTAATCTATCACTGTAGAATTATCGTGTTCCTTTAGAGGTGTCACTTTTTTTGCTTTTCTGTGTTTCTTGTCTTCTTACATTGATAGCTGTGCATCTGATTAAACAGTCACTTCTTTCAATTTTGGGAGTTCGCAAGACTTTTCAGAAAGTGCAAGATCTTTTCCTGATGATATGTCTATGGTGGGGATTGGGTTGTGTACTTAAGCTTTGATTTTTGATACATGCAATAGTGTAGTTTCCAAATAAGTTCTTTCGCTGTGAATGTTGTCAGTTGTGTCTGTGATTTCCTCAGTGGCTTAACTGTAGTTGTTATTGGAGGCTCTGGTCAATCTTTCCGGGGATGGAGACTCCAAGTGATCCAGTCCTCAGGCCTTGGCGTTGGGGGGGCAATGGCTGTCCTAGTGTGCCTGTTATTGGGCCCCCTGGCAGTGTACATGGACACTAGTTTTAGTGGATATGGGAGAGCCAATTAGATTTTTGGGCCTCCAGCTGGTTTGCTTAGGTGCCAGCAATGGCAGTGTAGGCCAAACTAGTGGGCAGGATCTTGGGCCACTGGGTAGCATATGTGGTGTTGGAGATGGAATTAGCAGTGACAGAGCAGCCCATGGATTCCCAGGAAGCTCTCACTAATATTAATAGTGACTGCAATGGGCTGGGCAGGCCAATCCCCATACCCCTAGGTGGTGTATTTATAGGTGCTGGCAGTGGTGGTATCAGCAAGCTAGATGAGCCCACCATCAGGTCCCCAGGAGGAGTGCACAGATGATAGCAGTATTGTATTTAAGGGTGATCCCCAAGCCCTCAGGCATTGTGCTTATGCACTGAGAGTGGGCAGGGCCAGGCCACACAGGCCTGTCCTCAGTCCCCCAACTCATTTGTACAAGCTCAGGCTATGATGGGCAAGGCAGGTGATCCACAGTGGTGGGTGAGGAGAGCCTTACCTCAGGTTCCAAGTGTGCAGCAGTTCTGCTCCTGGGGCATGGGGATTGCTGTCAGTGGGAACAGCCCCAGACAGGCAGGCAGACTTCAGGATTTGAGGATTGTGTGCGTTAGCCCTAGATGACAGCAGCAGCAGCAGTGATGTGCAGAGAGAGCCTGTACTTAAGGTGAATGTTAGTGCACAGTGTCCATGCTGCTGTGAGGGGGGAGGGATTGCTGTCAGTGGGGGCATCCCTAGGAAATCAGGTGGCATTCACACTCTAGGGAACAAACACTTCAGCCACTGGCAGCAGTGGCAGTCAGGGCAGTGTGTAGGGAGAGCCTCTCCTCAGGGCACATGTTAGTGCACAGCATCTCTGCCACTGGGGGCAATGTTGCTGTCAGTGGGAGCAGCACCAGGTAGGCAGGCAGCTTTCAGACTCTGGGGAGCACCCTTTCAGCACCCAGAGTCAGTGGCAGCAGTGGTGGAGTGTCGGGAGAGTCTTTCCTCAGGCAGATTCTACTGCACAGGGGCAGGCCTGCTATTGGTGGGGACAGGGCTGCTGTTAGCGGCCCTAGACAGGCAGCTCTTAGGGTCTGTAGAATGCAAACTTCAGCTCCCTTAGTCCTAGGGACAGTATCCCCAGTGCATTGCACCACTCATTCCCCATGATGCAGGACTCCGTGTGGCCTAGAGTTCTCAGGACCCTGCTGCACTTCTGGGGGCAGAAAGTCTTGCACGTCTGCAGCCCTTAAGGTGGATGCAGCGGTATATCAGTGGTATATCAGTGCTCCAAGGTTATGGAGGTGCAGGTACTGTTGGGCCATACAGCAGTGAGTTGGAAGCTGGTCTCTCAAAATGGTGCCATGCTGCAGCTGCTTAGGTCTGCGTTTGGGGAGAACCTAGCATGAGATCCATCTCTAGAGTAGTGCCATCACACAGTCTGCAGGTAGCAACCTGTGTTAGTCTCAGAGCCCATGAGGGTCGAGGGGCTCTCCCATGACTAAGGTTGCAGGAGTCCGTGGAGGTAATGTGGGCCACTGGGGATCTCTCACTTACCTATTCCCCACACTGGGGAGCCTGTCTAGGCTTCTGGCAGAACCATGCCAGGCTATCCACCTTCCCTCTCTCTTTGGTGCCTCAGCTATTTCCTGTCAATTCTTTGCTGAATTCCAGTGTTCTGTCTTACATGTTCTATTTAAAGTGTGATTATCTGTTCTCTGTTGTAGTTCTTCTATGAGAAGGCAAGTGTCCAATGCTTTTAATCAGCCATTTTGAACTCCAACTGAATTCTTTTTTCAATTTTTTATATTTATATTTATAGAATAGAAATGTCAAATAGATCAAGTTGATTGATGCTGATGTTCTTTTATAATATATACTTGATAATTTTCTGTGTACTGATTCTATTATTTAGAGAGGAATACATATGTCTGAAACTGTAATTGTGGAGTTTATTTCACCCTTCAGTTTTGTCAGTTTTTGTTTTATGTTATTGGGAACGATTTTGGTAGATGCATATACATTTAGAATTTTTACTTCTTCTAGATGAATTAATAATTTTATCATTATGTAATGTGTTTCTAAATCCTTTGTAATTTTCTATGCTCTGAAGTCTACTTTCCTGATACTAATATAGCCATTCCAATTTTCTTTTGGTCAGTGTTTGCTGGTACATTTTTTTTCTATCCTTTGACTTTTTTCATTTTTTTTTTTGCTTTTAACCAATCTATAACATTGTTTTGAAGTATATTTATTAGAGATAGCATATAGTTGTATCATTTTTTTAAAAAACAAATCTGACATACTTATTGTTTTAAATGGTATGATTAGATAATTTGCGTTTTTGTAATTATTGATGTTTGGGCTTATGTATATTATGTTAATATGTGTTGTCTGTTTCTTATCTTTCAATTAAGTTTCTTTTCCCTTTTTCCTACTTACTTTTGATTTATTTGAATATTTTTAGTATTCTATTTTAATTTATATATATTTTATGATATCTCTAGGGATTATAAAATATGTACTTAATTTTTGAATAGATTTATTGGGTTTTACCTCAATATCATAAATTCACACATTTAAATCATAGAATTTGATGATTCACACATTGTGCAATCATTTTGATAAAATCATTTTAAACACATTTATCACTCCAAAAAGAAACCCATACACATTAGCAGTCACTCTCTAACACCTCCCCTAGCCACCAACATCCATCACCCAATAGAACCACCAAGCTACTTTCCATATCTTTATATTTGCCTGCCTGGATATTTCATATAAATATAATCATACAATATGTGGTCTTTGGTGGCTGGGTTTGTTCACTAACCATAATATTTTGAGGTTCATTCATATAGCATGTATCAGTACTTCATTCCTCATTATTGACAAAAATATTCCATTTATGGATATTCCACATTTTGTTTTTCTAGTCATTAGTTAATAGAAATTTAGATTTTTTCCACTTTTGGATATTATGAATATTACTACTGTTAACATTCAAGTATACATTTTGCATATGCATATTTTTGTTTCTCTTGGGTACATATCTAAGAATGAAATAATGAAACTTATGATAAATTTATATTTAACTTTTGAGCAACTTCCAAAATGCTATCCAAATTGGCTGAAACTTTTTTTTTTTTTTAATTTTTTAAATTTATTTCAGCATATTATGGGGGTACAGATGTTTCTGTTACATATGTTGCCCTTGCCCCCACCTCCCTCCCTAAGTCCGAGTTTCAAATATGTCCATCATTTGGGTGGTGCAC